>VXBB01011134.1:0-21427 GCA_013399915.1 Illadopsis cleaveri | reverse complement strand
GGCACCCAGACGGCGCGGGGCCGCTCCGCCCGCCCCACACCAACACCGTCACTATTAACGCCGGGAAAGCTTCAAGGCGCACTTTATTCAAGCGATGGCGTTTCCAGCCCGACGGCACCGCAGTGCTACAGCAGCGGCCGCCCCGGCCCCGCGCGAGAGGCGCGCACGCACGGCCCGGCATTTACCGCGACTACACAAAGTTGTTGTCCTGNACATGCATATACTCACTCATCTAAGGTTCTTTTCTTTCCTTTGTCAATCACAGTCATGCCATTCTGGATCTGAAGGTTTGGCTTCTGGGCCATGAGTTTCTTCATAGTAGCAGAACTGATACAGCCATTCAAGTGAGCATGGAGTTCCTACAGAAATAAAAATCCTATGGACTTATGAAAAGGATGGCTTCTGCACCTTGTTTGTACTACTGTTCCCATACCCTACATCAGGGCTTCTCTCTGAGTTTGAAAATAACAGTTATCTGTATTTTGGCTAAGAATAACTTCCTTAGGTGTTTGCAAGCACTGGTCCAGCTGAGATCTGCCCTGTTTCTTTCCTCTCTTTGGTGGCTGCTGTTGGCACTGGTCTCCATGGGAGCACAGCTGGCCCAGCAAAGAGCTCTCCAGAGAGTTCTTGGGGTGGTATGATCCAGGGTGAGGAGGAAGCCAACTGCTACCTCAGTATTACAGAAAGTACAGTAAGGATTCAAGAACTCTGCATCCATCCCCATTCCCTGCAAATTCAAAGCACATGTCCATCATTCAAAAGGAGCAACAGGTGTCTACCCACTCCCCTTCTTTTGTTTGTACTCTGAAGTTTAAACTCACACCAGAAATGTGGCCAGACTCTGGCATGAACAGCAACCACAGTAACTCCTTTGCCTGAGGCCTCTTTCTGCCTGACTTTGGGCTCCAAATCTATGATCCTCAGCTCCATTCCTCACTTCATCTTTGCCCCTTCTTATCACCTGGCTCCTGACTTTATGGAATAGGTCTCCAGCGCCCTCCCAACTCATTTAAAATGTATCCACAAAACATCTACTTTGCCACCTACCTCTCCTCTCCCTGTACACATCCATTCTCAATAGGAAAAGAAAAATTCAATAAATATTTCTCTTCAAGCTTTACATTGGAAAACATGTTGAAATTGTAACTCCAACTACACACCAGGAGCTGTGCCTGCTTACAGCTTGTGGTGACTGAGCCAGATACACACTGCTACAACTGTCTTCTATTTTTCACGAGCTTAAAACTACCTCACAGAATTCCGTCAGATATTAAACAGACACCCTGAAAAGCAACTTAGTGCAAAGGAGCACTGGAAGGCAAGGGCGGTGCGGTGCGAGGTGGGTGTGCTGGTGCAGTGCCGGTACGAGCTCCGGGCTGCAGTACGTGCCCTCGGGCACACGGACCCCGATAAACCCGCACGCGCCCCGACGGGAGCCTTGCACTGATACGCCACAATAAGGCACACCCCTGGGACACGGAGGGAAAGCGTTATCTGAGCCAGACCTCTCGGCCGGACTGAGGGAAACAGGACAAAAAGAGAAAATTAAGACCGCGGTCAACTGATTTAATTGCAATTAGATTAGCCACTAAGGTCTGTAAACAAACCGGACAGGCAAACACCCGACCGCATTTCGCAGCGGGGTAAGGCCCTCGGAAAGCGCGCATTTGGGAAGAACACCGAGACTGCAGCAGCGCCTGTCGCTCTGTGTGTCTCTCCGTCCGCAGCCCGGTGCCGCCGGAGGAGGNCCGCAGTGCTACAGCAGCGGCCGCTCCAGCCCGGCATTCACCGCGACTACACGAAGTTGTTGTCCTGTAATGGCACTAGTTCGCTACATCATCGCGTCACAAAGTCCTAAGTGGATAAACTCATCGATTATATTGCCAACCCTTTTTTAAAGTAATTTGGCAAGCTTGCTAGCACAAGAATAGGAACTGTAACTTGCACTGATATGCGGGTCAAACCCAACCAAAGCAAAGTTATTCTGGAAAAATCAAAAAAATCTATTTCAATGATTTCACACTTTTAGTGTTACTGCAGTCTAATTCTAAATCCCCCACAATTTAAAACAGAGCCTCCAGGCAGATATTAGCTCTTGCTATGTCCCAAACCAAGAAGTTAATGTAATTAACATCATAAAACATGGTGATTTACATACTACCCACATAACTCAGGCAAATAAATTATCCTCCCACAAATAATAATAAAAAAAATACTGACATATTTAGGGAAGTTAGCTTTAGAGTTAAATTCAAGCATAGAAATATGAAGTAAACAATTCAATATTCACATTAGTTTGCAGCTCTTTGGGAGCCTGATAGATCATCCAAGCTCAAGCACAGTGGAGAATTTGGTTAGCTGCTCAACTTCTTTTCATAGAAAAATACCATGTCCATAGAAGAAAAGAAATTAATTTCAACTTACTCAGCGATCTACTCTTTTATTTGACCTTAGTTAAAGGCAAACCAAGTACAGATACTGTACATTAAAATGTATGCACATAGAACAAACAGTTATTCTTCATTCTTCCTTAAAGGCTCAAACCTCCACACTCGTTTATTTAGAGCCCTTTGCAGGCAACGACTCCTCTCTGAAACACCTCTGAAACACCCACATTTAAATATAGAGAGATCCATCTGCAGGTCCCACATAGCCAACACCTATTAGCAGCACATCAATTAGTGTCCATATTCCAAGTCCACCGAAGCTGAAGAGTTTTCCCAGACCTTCCCGCCACTGACCCAAATAGAAACGATCGGCACCAAATCCACCAAGGGTGATGCTAGAAGAATAAAAATACGATTAGTTATTATTATTTTTAGAGGAACTGAGCTTGGGTATCCAAATGTTTTTCCTCCAGCTGTGTTTGCTGAAGACAGCCAGCATTGCTGCATGTGAACCCTTCACACATTCTATGGCCACCGTTTCAAGGTAGACTATCTGAAATACCAGTTATTTGGCACACCTTTAAAAAATACCAAACAGAAAACCACAGAACCTGAAGATTTTAAAGAAAACTAATCTATTTTAGCTTAACATTATCCAATAGTTCCTGCTTACCTTAGTGCCAAGGCAGTAGACCACTTATAACCTCCAGTCCAGTTGCAATAGAGCATCTTAGGAAAGACACGGTTACCTAAACATTGGAAAATATTAAAACCTTAATGCAATAAACAAGACCACATAATAAGGAAGAAAATGACAAGGAAGAAGATACTATATTTTTCCAAAATGAGTCTAAAAGGATTGACACTGAGAAACAACTGTCAACACAAAAGCTCATTTATACCCTACAGTTCTCTGTTCCATCAATTTTGGTCCTGTATCAGAAAAGTCAGGGAACAGAGGGAAAATGAAGCCTAATTGAATGGAACCAGCATAATCTTCTTTAATTAGCCTATGGAGACACTGGATATTGATTCTATTAGTGGTCTGAAAATCAGACCACTAGTAGGTTCAAGCAAGTTTAACTCACAGAAGTTGACAAAAATAAAAAACTGTTTCCTCTGGTGTGACAGTATACAACAGTACAATAAGCCAATGTTTCCAGCTAGATATTGCTATTATGCTAAAAAATGAAATGTAATAATAAAAAAATCCAGTAGATTGATCAAGGTGCAGGCTGTTACTGTAAAAGGACACAAACAATCTTTGTATTCACCCATTACAAAATATGTGAAACATTCTTTAAAGAAAACCAGCTTTGCCTGCCTTACCTAGACAGTGGATGTGATCCCGGACTGTGCAAGTTGCATTGTATCGCTGTCGAGGGCAGGAAACTGTCATGCAGTTTGTGGAATTGGTACAGACATAATCACTTGTGGCAAGCTGCCAGCAAAACTGGCATGTCATGTTAATTGTAAAGTTCTCCTGCTCGTGGTTATTCTCATCCTGTAAAAGGACAGCATTATCATTTCAACAGTATTAAAACCAAAAATCAATGTGCAGTATCAATTTAGATTTCATGAGTGGACATTGTAGGCAAAAGAACAATTGTTCTGTTTGCTACCTCTTATAGAGCAGAATAGAAAACCACTAAAGAGGTATAATGTTCCTGATTCCTCCAATATAAGGCTGCTGCCAAAAGGAAGACTGATTTAGTCTCACCTTTAAGGTCAGTTCGTAGCTCTGACAGATATTTAGCCTCCCCACTCCCTAAATGTTTGGAGTGGTTTAACTCAAAGGCATGTCCAGGTAATGAAAAGATCCAAGGCAAGAAAGACAAACCAGAGAAGGGCCTCTTCAACAGCCCACAGTGAGTGATCAAACTTATCACAGAACTGCAAACCTGCCTACATCAGAGCCTGGAAATCAAAATTCTGCATTTTAAGACACGATTCCACAGTTTAATTACTTAAATCTGAGGTTAAGAGTAACAGGTTACTTACAACACAATGAACATGTGGCTTGACTTTGCAGTCAAAAGTTGCTGTCTTCCCATATACACAGGAATAGTTTGTGTTACATGTCATGCAGTCTGGTGGCAATCTGCTGCAAAGCCCGTTGCTGGGACAGTTAGTCACGTACGGTGGAATTTCTGTACTTTCTGCAAGGGGCAACAAGTGAATTAAGGACCCAAGTAAAAAAGGCTAAATAGTCTAAAGTATATATACACATTTTCTTATACACATACACAGACAAACGCATGCACTGATGCTGTAGAAAGGGCTTTCCTCACTATGCATGGAGCAGCATTCCCAGCCTGTGCTGTGAGAGCCAGAGCAGCCACAGGGCTCCACACAGGACACCAGCCCACACTTGAGCACAGCACCAGGACTGAGCTTACAGGGATTAGTGCCACCCCAGCCAGTGCTCCTGGGCAGAAGTAATCAGTTCAGGAATAGCAGCAGGGTGACACGGGTAACCTACTTTGAGTTGAGCTCTAATTAGGGCTACAGCTACCTCAGCCATTTGCTGTGTACAGAATGTGTACAGAATCACCTCCTAAACTACCAGCAACAACAGCATTTCTGTCAGTCCTGATGCACCCTCAGTGAGCTGTACTGATGGTGGACAGAGTTGCAGGATGCTAGAGTCTTCCAAGAACTTCCACCATCCTGAGGGGTATAAACCACATATACCACAACAGTATTTTAACCTACCATTTTCTAGTTCTTATATGGACCAGCCGTCTAAACAGATAACCCAAAGTAATTGTTATGGTCATTGAAGTGCAATTCATAATGTGTTACACTGCAATGCTTGTTACCACTGTGAAATAATGTAAGACTCAAAGAACTTTTGGACTCAAGACTGAGAAGGATCCACAGACAACAAACAAAAGAAATAACATAATACCTTACCTAATGCTTTAAAATAGGGAGCATTAGTACTTGTTGAAGTTAGGCCTCTTGCCAGTGTAGACTGTGGCTGTGAAAGCTTTGTTGTCATCAAAGATCCCGCTAAAAGACAAAAACATGGAGAAAGTGAAATTGTTAGAACAAAATTCATCTTCAGGAACAGTTTGATTTCAGCACTCTGATACGAAAAGGCAAGTAGAAAGTGTAATGACATTAGAAAAAAAATCTGTTTTCCTGTTCTACTAATAGTGGGACATGTATGCTAAACATTAGAAAGAACATTAGAATGAAATTGTTCCCTTAAGATAAGGAACTACATTTATTTCCATTCAACCTTATTTTTTGAATCATGAGAACTAAAAGCACTGCTCAGAAAGCAGAGTTTACACAGTGTTTTCTACTGAACAGTACCATTCAATGAAGCAAAGCAAGCAGCTCTTCGATGGAAAGATGGAACAGAGGAACCGTTCGGGAGGCACGGCTGTGTTCGTGCAGGCGCTGCGCGCTGGGCTCTGCGGGAGAGCCGCGATGTGCCAGCCCCGGCCGAGCCCTCACGGCAGCCACCGGGCACGGGGGGAAGGAGGACAGGCAGCTTTGTCACCACCCACCCTGACCGCGCCGAGGAGCCCCAGCACGTTTTCAGTCACACACGTTCGCGACAAAGAGCAGCCACGAAAGGTGCTGTGTAATAGAGCAGCACACCAGCCGGCGAGCGGGGCCTGGCCCGTGTTTTGTCCTGACACCGAGCACCTCAGCCCCAACCCCACAGAGCCGGCACAACGAAAAGCGGCCATGCCCGAAACACCCGCTTCGCCCCCAGCCANAGCCGGCCCCCCCCCCACACGGGAGCGGGCACCGCCGGAAAAACCCTCACATCACACACGGAGCACCAAAGCGATAGTCCACAAAAATAAATGTATGTATAAAATATAGAAACAAATAAATATCGACCGCCGCTCTCCGTGTTCATTCTGTCAAGCGGAACAGAAAGCTTTCCCAGCACTTGCTCCTTCAGCGGTTTTTTCCCTTTTCTTTAAGAAGCAGGAGGTAGAAACAGATCCACAAACCCAAAGGAACACAAAACCAAACACGGACCCATTAAACACAGGTCTGTATGAGTGTGAGGCAGAAGTAAAACATAAGCTTTGTATTTGTGTTAATATTTATGCATTAAGTTGTAGTTTCTGATTCATGGATGTGATATTTAAATCACAACTAGAGCTGTATAGCTCAGATAATTGAGGAATACACTTAACACTACCTAAGCCTGTTAATTAAATAACAGCATGTTAAAAAGAAAAAAAAGGTAAAAATTAATCTCTCAAAAAATCCAGTTCAATTGCCTGCAACAGCAACTTTAAAAATCATTTCTAAGCATAAACAAAACAGAAATACAGCCAGTTTCAAGTCCAACATACTGTTTTAAAATTAAAATTGTCCTCTGCTCCTTTTCAGCATTCTAACAACTCCCAGCAAATAAAGTAATAAATAACACACAAGATGGGTTTTCAAAGTTTTTTTGTTTTAGTAAAAAGCCAAAACAACAGCAAACAGAGGAAGAAAATAAAACACTTCACACACAGTTATAGTAATTCAACTGCATTCTTGGCAATCACCATTACAGCAACCAGCCATCACACCAACTCCACAAGTGCCTTGTTACACTGAGACATCCAGCAAAGAATCCAGCGCGTTCATAGTCTGTGAACACACATTCTGAAACAACCAAGCTATTCACACCACCCCCCACCTCCCCAAATTTTTGTTACCATCTGGAGCTACAAAAAAACCTGATACAAATTGCTCCTGAGGCACCTAGGCACTGCCAAGCTCTGGGTGCCAGGTCACAGTCAGGTACCTGCTCGGTGACTGAGGGAGCTCAGCACTGCCAGCAGCAACCACCATCCTTCCCAGCCTCCTGATCCCCACCCTGGTACAGCCCTGACTTATTTCCACAGCAAACCCACCACGTCAGAGGTGCAGGACTGCCTAAAGAAGCATTCTGCCATTCAGGCAGATTGGGAACCCATGCGATTGTTAAAGGAGTTGGCAGGTGCATCTGTCCTCTCATGCTTTTCCTGGAGCACCAACAGTGCTACATTTGCTTATTTTGTGTATCCACTAACTGAAAAGTCTCTCAGATGAGCATCACTGCTGTGCAGGAAGAAAGAAACATTTCACATAGGCAGCCAATAATTTTTTTTTCCTAGCAGCAACATCAGAATTCTTCTTCTGCATTTAGAATTCGTGAAGTCTTAAATTTCTTGAGTTTTTCAATAGCAGAAGATACTGAAATCTCTCCGTGAACTTTGTTGTCTCTGGTTCGCACATTGACAGCATTGCTTGCCTTCTCCTTTTCTCCAACCACTGCAAGACACAGCACAAAATATTACACAACCTGCATTAGAAAATGAGCCTAGAACAAACCTTGTCCAACATTAGAATGTAAATGATATGCAGAAATAGAAGATGCTGCAATTACCTAAAATGAAGTTATACTGCGCCAGCTGTGCATTTCTAATTTTCTTGTTTAATGTGCAGCTTTGATCTAGATCCACATCTGACATAAATCCTGCTTCAAAAAACTGGTTGCAAACCTAAGAAAAAAAACCCAAAGAAGCCAAAACCCACTTAGTATTACTATATAGTTACAACATATCTTTGTAAATGCTGCAATTATTGATCACTCCCAATAATGAATGCATGCATATGCATAATTTCATTCTTGTGGATGATTATAAGGAATTCAGTGAAGTTATCTGAAGAAACCTGCACACACAGCAGAATCTCAGCTAGAAGACAACACAAGATAACCTCTATATCACACATGCTGCTCTGCTCCTGCATGTCAAAAACCTGTCCTCAGTCTGAGAAAGGAAAAAGAGGAGAAGGAACAAAGACACTTATTCTTGCATTAAAAGGAAAGCATGGGGCAGGGGCAAAACCAACCATGGTTCAAAAGTGATGTAGTCAAGAATATACATGGTGGGAAATGGAAGAAACTGGTTCTGCCTACTTAGAACTAGAGAGTACTGTAATGAAACATTAGTTGTATGAGATTTGTCATCCAGGATGCTTTTTCCTTTAATAATTACAGAAGTATGTACATAATTAAAGAACCCCAAATACCTGAAGTTACATACCCCTTACTCAAACACACACAAATTTTGAACTGAAACCTTTATATTGAAAAATTTCCCCGCAACATCTCTCCAGAGCTATTAAGCATTAATTCCCTGTTGTAGGACAAGCACTTAAGGATCTCTGCAATGTGCCTGCAGCCACAAGGAGCCAAGCTCTCCTCTCACCTGCTGGGCGTATTGTTCCGAGGCGGGGCCCACGGGCACAACCATCACCTGCCGTGGAGACAGCCAGAACGGCCTGGCCAGCACAGCACAAACGGGAAAGAAAGGTGCATTTTACACTTCAGCCACAGCCATAGTCATGTTCCACAATAATAATGTCTGTATAGAATGATTTACAGCAGCTAAGGACGTTGGATAGTGTATTGTCTCTCTCTTTTCAAGCTCACATAAAATAGCAAATAGACTGATTCCAGTAAAATGACATAGGGGGAAGTTGGAGCTTCTGTTTTCTTCCCAGCTGACTTCACAACTTTTAATAGATTTTTTTCTGCATTATTTTCACTTTTATCTATAACTTTATATTAAAGGTGGACAGTTAGACAGGTGACTGAAAATAAGAATTAATTCTTCCTTAGTACTTTAAATGAAGAAATATTTCCAGATCTTATCCAAAATTGATCAATCTTAGTAGTAAAAAAATATTTCACATATTAGGGTTAATTAATAGCTGTGTATACACAAATAATTGCTTTACATATATCTGACATCCTCCTGGTACAAAAGCACGAGTTTTAAGAAAAAAGGAACAACAATAATACAGGATTTACACATTCAATTACAATTCCTATTTCTGCATTATTTTTCTTTTTTTCTGCAGTCTCATGAAATTGTATGGATATCATGCAACTCAGACCAGAAAACTGGGCTTTTCTTGTAATCTTACTTACTAATTTTAGGCATAATATTTTTGCATTATAATATATGGGACAATAGGAAGGATATGCAGTTTCTACATTGTTAAAGTCTTCTTAGAATTCCATTTGTGCTACATACCATTTTCCTCCATAATTTTCTGCTAGAATAGCTATCATTCTCTCTACAGATCCCAAAATAGCTCTGTGAATAATCACTGGCCTTTTCTTGTCATCGCCATCCTTACTGAAAAAAAATCAAATGGTTTTTTTTTAATAGTTATCTTGGCTCACACACATTTTACTTTTACCAGAAAGACAAATTTTAGTTAGTTCTACCTACGAAAAATCTATTGGTTTTATTAAAAATGTACTTCAAGTCAGCTGGGCTTTTAAAGGAATTCTAATTGAAAATAATCATGTCTACAGCTAGTGGCAGACACACTCTAATTTGAGAAGACACTTGACTGACTCAGCACCATTTTTGTGCATTTTAGTATTTCATGTTGCACTCTCTTTACATTAGGACTTGCTTTTATTTTATTGCACAGGATCTTACCTGCCCTTACTATTCATTACTTCACTCAAATTACAATCCTGAAATTTTAAAAACCAGACTTTTTTTAAAAAAAGCCACTTCATAACAATATTGTCACCTATTGTAAAAGCTGTGACATCTACTGTAGAATGTACTGCAGAACCAAAACATTACAAAGACTCTTACTCTATCTTCCTCAGCTTCATAATATGAAAAATCAAACAAAGCAAGAAATAGAACCCAGAAAATGAGTATTCAATTCAGCGTGGCAATAAGATTCATTCACTCAGCGGGCTTAGCTGGAAACATGCCAGATTTTCACTAAAAGCTGTTTGCACTTGGTTTATGTTCAAAGTTAACTAATTTAAACTGATAAAAATAAAGAGCCACTTATTACAAACATACTTGCTCCTTAGGGCATGTTTGAATTTCTGTGCCATGTCTTCCAAGGAGGCACAATGACTAGGCTGAAAATGAAAACTGACTCAGCTGAGGAGTTTTCAGCACAGCTTATGATAATTGTCCTCAAAGCTGGCAGACAAGACAGATAATGAGACTTTCCTGCATTTACAATTAAAAGTGAGCTATCATCACACTGAGAAAGTATGTTCAAGTTGGTAACTCACTCCTCTGCTCACTGGGGGTGTTTGCTCTCCCTACCAGCTGACTGATTCACAAGCTAATCATCTGTTAAATGAGCAATATAGCATTAATACCTAATGGGAATTACAGATAATGAAAGCTATTGTTTAATTTCATTTTAAAAAGGAAGATGTTTAGCTTAACCACTCACCCAACATAAGTAAGATTAAACCGAATGGGTAGCTGGAAGTCAAGCTGGATGGTGGCACATTGATGGTACCTACCAATTGCATCTTGGATTTTAATATCAATCTGTGAAGGAAAACAACACAGTTACTAAATATAGTTTGCCTGCAGTACATCTGCATTTCTGTCCATCCCAAAGTTGTATTGAAATGCTGAGTCACTAACCTTAGGACCATAAAATGCTCCATCTCCTGGATTCAAATTCCATTCCTCTCCAAAGTTATTCAAGCTGTTTTGAAGTTGCTAATCATAAGAATGAGAGAGTAATTAAAAAAGGTATAGAAGGGCCTCTCATTACTGGAAGTCAAAGGATTTGCCTTTGAAATTCAAAAGGAGTCGAAAGACAGCACAACCCCTATTGATCAAGCATTTGTTCACTTATGATAAACAATCTGGAAATAGTTCCTTGTATAAATATTATGATTAACCAGAAAAAAAAGATTAATAGCAATCTAACTAGTACAAGGTATGGGGCTAGGTAAGAATCTGAAAGGTCTGGTTTTCTACAGAAACTTCAGATTTAATGTGATGTTTTCCTACAAGGATTTCCACTAAGAGCAGTATATAGCATCTGATTTAAGCAATTTAACCATGCAGCATGGAAGAACTCAGTTAAATATCTACCTCTGCAAGGACAAATATTAAGAGGTTTGTTTGGTTTTAAATTAATTACCTTTTCTGCATGATCCCAGATCTCTAAATCTCCAAGATAATTTTCTGGTCTTGTAGAAAGATGTAGTTGAAAGGTAAAGCCAAAGACAGCATATACTGACTTCAAGAAATCAAGACATCCCTTAATTTCTTCTTCAATCTTAAACAAAAAACATATTAAAATAGGTTAAAAGTTACTTACATAAAAATGTAATCTACTGAATTCCTCATAACCAGAACATAAGAGTCTGTTAAATAAGAAAGAATTAAAAATCACTTGAAAATTACATCCAACGAACCCAAATCCAGTTAATGGGCAAAGAGAGATCTGAGGTGTTGTGTCTTCAAAGCATGGCAAGAAAAGCAGTATTTTTGCTAAGCATGAGGTTCTGGAGCCAAATTGTATCCTGAACTAAAGTATATCAATTTATACATATAGTTCCACTAAAATCTATGGCATTACTGACAAAACAAACTTTTTTATTCAGCATTTCTATAGAAAACAATGGGATCAACTGGTTTGTTTTTTTTACAGAGGGAGATGGAAAATGCAACAAATCTTAATTTGTGGGATGTAGTTGCCCAATACATCTATCTAAATAAAAGGAAGCACCTAGAAAAATCCCATCAAAAGCAGCATTACACTACACAATGGAAGAATCAAGAGTTGAAACACTTCAAGGATTTTTTTCTTCTTTACTGTTAAGTTTGCACCAGGAGAGGGAAGGGTTATTTTGCTTGACTGGTGGGGATGTGGGAGGTGCTTTTTTTATTTTCACCTGTTCCATTGTGCAAAAGATGTGAGCATCATCTTGTTGGAAGCGCCTTACACGAGTCAAGCCACTCAAAGTGCCCGAGAGCTCATTGCGGTGAAGAACTCCAAAATCTGCAAGTCTAAGAGGCAACTCCCTCCAGGATCGGGGACGATGGGCAAACATCAAGCTAAAAGGAACATGGAAGAACCTTCCTCTTATCCTTCTTATAGGAGATTTAAGACAACGCAAAAATAAACGAAGCTCAGTACAGACAGTAATCACATTTTTAAATATTTACTCGTTCAGGTTGTCTACATCCTGAAAGACAGGCAAACAGAAAAAGCACACTACTCAATGAACTGCTGAAGACCACTGAGGAGAAAACACTGCAAGAGTAAATCAAGACTGGTTCATCCATACCCTTCTTGGAAGGCCACATCTGATGGCCACCTCTACCCAACAGAATTAGTATTTACTAGTGGTACTGACTAGTACTAGCAGGCACACAGCCAGCTCAGTGCAGACTCACTGCAAAGCTCTGCTTTGGGACACTGCCAGAGAAGCTCTCTGGACACACTGCCTTAGTGGTCTATGGTAAGCACACATCACAGCATGTGTTAATGCTCCTTTTACTTCTCCTCAGCCCCACAAAGGATAAATGATGTAAAATAAGACCTTTTCCAGCTGAGAGTACAAACCAATGTCCTGGACAATTCATGGGTTTAAGGGCAAACGTTTCCTTCTCAATCTCAAAAGAGAACATATTTTCACTGTAGTGTTGCCAATGTCCTGAAGCTTCCCAGAGTTTACTGTTGAAGATGTTCGGAGATACAACTTCAGTAAAATCACGCCTGCGATATTCCCCCTACAGAACAAATGCAACATTTAAAAGAGGAGAGAGCTTTTGATTCTTTTCACCTGTGGTATCATGATGGCAATTTACAGGAACATGATAGGACTACTGCATATGTAGATTTTGCACAACTGGAAAAACACAGCTTCACTTTGTCTTATTTTCAAAAAGGTTCAGTTTGCATAATCCTTGTGAACATCTTGTATATCTTTACATACATAAATATTTCTCTTTCTCTGTGGATAGCTCAGCACTATGAATGGCCTACCATTTTAGGATCAACAAATAATAATTGAGTTGTTGGGACTTACATCAGTAACATCAGCATATACTCACCCGTATGAAATCCATGAGCGTGTTATAAAGAAAGGCACCTCTAGGGAGGAAAAAGCAGCTTCCAGGACTCAAATCATGAAAGAAGAAGAGTTCTTGCTCCTGGGTGAATGAAAATCAGAATGCTCTAATAACAATTCAGAGAGAATTGCAGAATGTAACTACTTCATACATATCGAGACAATGCTTGCAAAGATGGAATATTACAGCAACAAGGTGATTTACGGTCTACAAGTTCTCAGCAAGATGGGTCAGTTGATCTGCAGTTCTTACTCTTGGAAATTTGTAGGAACACCAAATTCCATTTGATTCTTTGACCATGTAAATACACATTTCCCCAAATTTACACCTATTATAAAGAATTCTCTTCTGAATAGAGTGTTTTAGGTAGGATCTGCAAAGACTCTACATTAATAGGTCTAAGATTTCTATCCCTAAACTAAGGGACTAAAGCCATTAACTTCTTCCCAATATTAGTTTAACATTCATATGCAAGTGCCATTTGAGTTTGTAGAATTAAAATTTTAAAATGTGACATCCAGAAGCACATAGAACTGCCACCCCTTAAAACTGTTAAAAAACAACTACAAAAAATCAAACCAAAACTAAAATACAAGGGAAGAGAGTGAATTCTATAATAGAAGTATAAAAGAAGCAGACAGTGGAATAGTGTACCTTTCCAATTTTCCTGTGATCCCGGTTTTTGGCTTCTTCCTGGACTTTTTCCCATTCCTTCAGCATTTTGTTATCAGGAAAGGATATTCCATATATTCTCTGCAGAGTTTCCATGTCAGATTTTCCTTCCCAATACGTAGAGGAACTCTGATACACAAAACCCATACTTTAAGATAATATTATATAATATCAGGGTAAGAGGGACAAACACTAACCCATTTGAACATTATTATATTTTTCCTTGGGAAAAGAATTACATGCAGTCCTTCAGCACTTGTCTGTAATACAAAAAGACTTGCAGTGCCTTTTAGTTAGCATATTAATACAGAAGACAAACAAAAGTGACAGGTCATATCATATTTTATTCTGCTTAAGTACCTTGTTTTAACTCACATCATGGCATATTTTATTATTTCATGTCATGGTTTCTAAAAAGGCAGGATTTGTTTACATTGAAAACATAATGAAGTAGGGAAACATGAAAGGCAAAACAAACCAAGCTCACACAGTTATAATCCGAGCAGTTTTAACCCTCTACCCACTTAATTCCTGGAACTCAAGAGTTCCATACACTTTGGTTAGGAAGCCAGCAAAAGCCACAGTAATGAATGTTCCAAAGAGCTCAGTCTAATAAGGTTACCAAAATTAGCATCTGTGAGTAACTTAAACCACACCATAAATTCAGAGAGCTCTGCAAACACTGTCTCATGGCTTTCCTGGAAGCAATGCCATTTTGTGACAGCAGCACTTGCAGATCTGCCACTTTATCTCCTGTAGCTGAAAGATACCATCTGACAAGGTCAAAACACTATTTTCTGACCCAATGAGTACCTTGGCATTCACTTAGTGCAGAAGAAAGCATGCACACCCCCCTGCACTCAGATGTGACAGCTGGTACAGACTAACCAGCACACCTGTCCTGTGAAGGGCAGTGCTGGTGGGAGG
Organism: Illadopsis cleaveri; assembly: GCA_013399915.1. Taxonomy (NCBI): domain Eukaryota; kingdom Metazoa; phylum Chordata; class Aves; order Passeriformes; family Timaliidae; genus Illadopsis; species Illadopsis cleaveri. The sequence goes on along the minus strand of VXBB01011134.1, from coordinate 6,552 downwards.
CAGTGGCACAGTCCTGCCACAGGAGCTGAGGCCCTGCACTTGTCTCCTGTGCATGGCAGAATTGGCTCCACAGCTCATGTGCTCACCACTAGCTAGAGTAGCCTTGCAGTGCTCTTCATCAGTCTAAATGTGCATTTACTACACTAATACTCTGATAAAAAAAACAACACACTTGTAACCTTCACTGAGGTACCACTGGCTGAGTCAAGAACCAGGAAATGTCAGACACAGATCAATGATCAAAGTCAGTAGTGCTACTTGTACAATGGGAGCTGGGAAAGAAATGAAGAGCTATTGGACAGTAAGCAAAGAAAACAATACAAAGGACCAATCCTAGTATAATCATCTCAGGAAAAGTAAATATATAAATAAATCAACTGCCAATTTATTTCAGTTTCAATGCACAGTTAATTTAAACTTACCTTAATTATTTTAAGGGCCTTAATTTTTCCAGTGTGTCTCACATGTGGACCCCTGCAGAGATCAATCAATGGACCACATCTATATGCCAAAACAAAAAGAGGGTTCACTTCCAAGCAATCCAATGTTTCTCAATACAGTCACTAATGGCACACAAGTTCTCGTTTGACACATTCAGTCATGCCAGTAAATATAAATATGCATCATGCAGCAAATTCAGTGCACCTTGAATCTAACTCTGCCTTCTACCTGAAGTGGAATATTCACCCAGTAAATGCTCAGCACACTTGATCCATTTTCAAGAGTATCATAACAGATTTGCCAATTCATATAGTTCCATACATGAACTTGTTCAAGTTGGCCAGGAATTTTTAAACTACGCACATCAAACAGAAAATGGTTTTGCCATTTTCCAGCCAATTAACAAGTAACTGAATGAGCAGGTTCCTCACCCCAGACTGAGCTAGAGTTAGCTTTATCCATTATGGAGCAAGCCAATGTCAGAGATGGTAACTTATTTTAATCAGTCTACTGAAACCAGACGGAATAAATAAAAACTGAATTTGACATTTGTCCATAAATTGAGACCTAATCTGTCCCAGCAGAGAAAGAAAATATCTCACTTTACTTAAGTAGCAATATTAATTGCAAACTTAAGTCCCAATCACACAAGAATTCAGAACTTGGAATAAAAAAAACCCAAGTTATTCTCTCAAATTAAATTAATTAGCTATAAAAATACTTTATAATACCTTTCAAGTCTATTTCTTTACCTGTATACTGTGGTAGTTGGTGTCTTCACCTTCTCATTAAGGATACGACACTTAAACTTGTTATACTGTGTGTGGAAACATGAACAGCCAGAAACGTCAATAAAATGGATAATAAAATTCTCTTTAAAAATTACATTTTAGTAATACAAGTGCACCAGTAAAAGACACTCCTAACTAAAAAAAAACAAATCAAAACCAAAAAACAAAACAAACCCCCAAAACAACACAAAAACAACAACAAACCCCCCACATATACTTCTCAGAAGAGTCGCAAAAGCAGAGGGGAAAGAGACATCCTAACTCCCCTGAGGGTGTGTTGAGGATTGTGATTACACCTGAACACCCCAAAGCAGCCATGAAAAGTAATCACATAGTACAGTGAGACTGGCAATAGTCACTGAATAAAACAGGACTAGAGCTAAAGCCTTTTCTGACCTGTGAGCCAGAAGAACTGTATGCCTTTCATTCACTTATTTGTTATTTCACTGAGCTTGAGGTGCGTTTTTGTGGAATAAAGAACTGTTTCTGTAAGTGCTTGAAAACATCCTGAACACTTGATAGGCATATGGAGAGGGGGAAACAGATGGTATTGTTCTCCTTTCTTTTACTAGACAGAAAATATTCTGATGGGTCAGTCACATGCAATATTTCATAAAAGTTACATTTTAAAAGATCATTGTACCACATCCACAGCTATTCTAAAGATTTACCTTAAACATGTCTAACAGGATCTCCTTTTTGACTTCCAGCCTTTCAAAAGCTTGTTTCTCTTTTATGATATTTTTACAACGGTTCTCTAGTAGTGGGAATTCAGTACTAGATACACTTCTAGATAAAAAGACACAGGCAAAAGAAATAAAAATTAATTATTTTGATACACCTGTTTTTTCAAGTGACCACTTTCTAATGGTCTTATTTGAAAAGCATGGAATGTGTTGTGATTTGTCACAGTATTTTTTTTCCTTAGTTTCTTACAATCAGCTGTATTTTCAGACACTAAACCCAGAAATGCAGATAGTACCACCCTGAACAAACCCATTGCAATCATTCCTGAAACAGTCTTTGACATGATTAAACGTCTGGAAGACCTATAGCTCAAAATAAACAAAAGATTTAAGAAAAAAAACACAAACCAAGGGGAAAAAAGGCTCAACTCAGCCACAAGAGCCAGTTTATCAGCTCATGCAGATTTAGTATTCTCCCTGCCTACAGAAAGATAAACAAGGAAAAACCAGTATTGTAAAGCTGTGCACAAATATTAGAAAAGTAGTAAACACCTAGACAAGTTACTATGACCCCTGGAAGCCAAACTTGCATGACTCTTCAAGGAAACCATCCCCTTTGCCTCACAGGAACTGCAGAAAGTTCACCCCAAAGGTTCTGCATTTTTTCCACAGAACAGCTTCAACTCTTACAGAGCAGTTGTCTGAACACTGCTTCTGAATTTAAATATATACACAAACTCAATTGAACTGTATACATAGAAGATTATGTTTCAAATTAGGGACACAATTATACCTTTAACGTGCAGAAACAAATAAAATAATTCTAGTATTGAGCTTTAACATGGAGTATTAAAGTTCTAGGACACTGTAATTTTACCTATCTTCAATATACATGTCATAATGAAATCCATTCTCAATTGGTGGTCCATAGCATAAGCAGCCCCCAAAATATCCTTCCATGGCCTCTCCAAGAATGTGAGCACTTGAATGCCAATAAACCTGTAAATGAAGTCAGGTGAGCAAACCATGAGGTCAGTGGCATTGTGTAACTAAAAAGAAGAAAAAATAAACTAGAGATATATCTGCAGATAGGACACAGACTGGAACCAATGTTGTTCAAATTTTGAGACAAGTAAAACAACTTGATCCTTCCATTTTAAAGTACTCTGAATGATTAATATAATAGCAGACATAGCACTAAAGGCCCACCACACTTGAGTCTGAAAGAGGATGACTACAGCTCTGCACAATTCCTTCAACTTAGCACTTAATGTACCTTTTTCATTTGTAAGTTAACTTCAGTCAAAGTCTATGCACCACTAATCACATCTAAAGCAATGTAGCCAATTAAGTTGCCACTGCTCACATTCAGTACATTCATTAATGGGTCTATACATGACCTGAAATGTCAGAAGAGGGAAGCCAACAACACAGTAGATCAATACCAGTCTGATGTTCTGAGTTCTTATTAATTCAGACTATTTCAGAGCTACTGCTACAAGATAAAACCTTTACAGGCTCCTGAAATGTCTCCAACAAGCTTAATCACATGAAAAATTATCTGACAAACTGAAGTCCAATCCTAGTGTATAATGGTAACCTAAGCTTCAGACTGAAGACCACTGAAGAAAAATCTTGGTCACGTTGCTAAGTATAGGCGTAGTTTAATTGACTAAGATACATCTACCTAAGGATCTAATAAACAGTGCCAGTACAAGGAGGTGTACATTTTACTTATGGCTCAAGTCTAATATTGAAGAGTTTTTAGAAAACAGTAGAGACTGTCTCACTTTGCTTTCACTGTCTGATCTTCAACTGCACTGAGCCAAACCACAGACTGTTTCAAGTCAACATACAGATCAAGGCCTTCTGTATGAACTCCTTTGAGAAATAACTTTTTAAAGAGAAGGATGAAAAGAACACAAAGATTTTACTCACTCTCAGACTACAGGTACTTAGTATCTAATTTCTTTGTTGAATCATAGGAAATACATTACTTGAATAGTTTTGTGGGGCTTTTTTAATTCGAGATTTTAAAAGCTTAATGCTGCAATCAATTTTATGTCATTAGTTTCTTTAATCAAGAAAAAACCAGAGAGTATTTACTCACAGTTTTGGCTTCTTCATTCTCAAAGGTGAGCAGCTGTAGAGTACAATCTCCCTCCAGTGGACGGTCCAGGTCCCAGAGTTCACCATTCACTTTGGCTATGACTGCATTTGAAGCCAACACCTGACTAAAGAAACAGAAGAGATAACAAGAAGTGTTCGGTTCAGATTTGTAAAAGACTTTATATTTCTAAACCCCATGAGACCACACCCAATCTTGTAGTACCTGAAGATCTAAAACTTTTGTTTCTGTGGTCTTCTTAAACACTTGTCTACTGTTAAGAACCTTAAGGTCTTGAGAGGTTTTGTTCAACAGTTTTCAGTGCTGAGGATCTGGAGGAAAGGCTGCTCCTTGCAACAGGTTCTACAGTATCTGCTTACTCACAAAACTTCTGATGTCTCTTAATTCCTAGCAGTGTCACAGATTAGATTGGAAGCAGGCATTATGAACCCAGCACAGAACCCCAAGCATCACTCAGAACTGTAACCAGCTGTTTCTACTACATGAAGCTGAAGTGCCAATGTTTCCAAGCAAACCAGTTTAGGGGAGCCACCACCCACTGACCATGACATGTATTTTATATAAGGTAAGAGACAAATGATAGAAACAGTTTTATCACTACAGAAGTACAACTCCTAGAATGTGCAGGTTACCTAATTCCTGCAGCTAATTGATACGGTGTGGTTTTCCAAGATTCCCCTTCAACCGTCTCTCCATCTGTCAGAGTAATTTTGATAGATTTGCTCAGGTTGGCTGCTCTGTAAGCCAGCAAAGCATCATGTTCTTTTTTCAATGCTTCATAAAGCTTCAGTCTGTCTTCTATGAAGCTTGGCACACACTGGAGCTGTAACACATAAATTCGATCATACACACACGTATTTGTGAGACAAAGAGAATAAAAGGATTCACAGTGTTGGTGCATCCCCAGAGGTTCCAACTTGTCCAGATTCAACTGTACTAGAATTTTTAGTATAAATTCAGTAAAGCATTGATAAATAATTATAGTCAGGATACTCCCATCCCATTACTGACTATTTTATACTGATTTTCCAATTTTCCATGCATTTTCATCAATCTGGGGCTGAATGAGTCTGCAAGTTGGACCTCAGAAAGCAGCTTGTATTCCTGACCCAAAATTTACATTTGACAGATGTCCTGGAGAAATCTGGATCACTCCAACAAGCCCTCACTTCGGCCACTACATTCAAAGCACCAGATTCAAGCCAGACAGTTCACATAAAGGTTCCTGTATTTTAGCTTAAGGTGAGTTATTAAGCTCTATTGTACTACAGCAGTGCTGCTAACATCCTTTCAGCCATCAAGAATGCTGTTTAACTGCTCATGAACCATCACTCTCCTTAGGCACCACAAAACCCTGACCTTTATTTTCTAATAACCCAAATCCTTTTGTTACATAAAAAGTAGAAATCTAAGAATGCATCAGTAACCCTACTAATGCAAGATAAAGCTCTTGAATAATGTGAGGTTTGTTTTTTTTTTTCTCTGTGCTATAGCAAGCCTTCTTCCCAAAAGCTGGGATTTCAAAATACAGCAAAATATTCCGGATTTAAGCACCTTTTCTGAACATGGCCAAAACCCAGTCCTATTATTATGTGGTATCAAAGAACCACTTACATCCTTCTGGTGTTGGTTCACAGCTTCACCTTCTTTTTTCTTTTCCTCTTTAATTTGATTCACTGCATCAGCTGGACTTGCACTGGAAACTTCCTGAAAATAGTGATAATACAAAGTATACCCCTACTATACCTTTCAGATTTTTTCCAGCAATCATCAAAACAAACCAAACCAGTATATATTGGGCTAAAAAGGCAATTACAAGGAATAAGGTATGACCTTAGTGCAAACACTTCTCAAAGCACATCTAAACTGCATCCTTTTGATGTTCTGCAGACACAGCAATGCTGCTCACCAAGCAAAGTCCTCTCAAGAACACGGTTTCCCAAATTTCACTACAACTATCACCAGCAAAACCGCCCCAGCGAGGCCGCTGGAGATCAAAGCGGAGCAGTGAGCAGCCACAGCAAGTTTCAGCCGTGTGATCCCTCGAACAGGTTGCCCAGCGATGCTGTGGACGCCCCACCCCTGGCAGTGTTCAAGGCCAGGCTGAATGGCGCTCTGAGGAACCTGGTCAAGTGGAAAATGTCCCTGCCCGCGGTAAGGCGGTTTAAAAGAGATGATCTTTAGGGTCCTTCCCAACCCACACCATTCTGTGAGTCTATTAACCCGTCGCCTTGGCGCAAGGACAGAGACCACTGCCCGGTGCAGCAGGCAGACACCGCGACACGCCTCCGCTCCCGGGGGCTGAGCACAGGCGATTCGGCCCCGTGAGTGTCCCTGTCCCGTCCCGTCCCTTCCCGCCCGCGGTCACCGTCCCCTGCCGCTCCGGGCGGCCCCGGCGTTACCTCTCCGCCGGCTGTCGGCTGCGCCGCCCGGCCCAGCTCGGCCGCCAGGCTGCGGCGCAGGTGCAGCAGGCGGTACCGCAGCTTCTCGTTCTCGGCCCGCAGCC
>VXBB01011133.1:54507-99385 GCA_013399915.1 Illadopsis cleaveri | reverse complement strand
AAAAAAAAAAAAAAAGACCTGGTGCAATACAAATTACAGTAGGAGAGCCCTGTAGCAGTGATGTTAGTTCCCACCAATGTCCTGGAGACCAGATAATTGCTTCCACAGGCCATTGATTGGGTCCAGCATGGCAAACATGATTGCTATTAAGCTTTTAGAGTCTCTGGCTCTAACAGCAATAGCCAGAAAAGCTGGCATGGCTCCACATCCACACCTTTTGACAGACCAAGGGCTCTAATCAGTGGTTCAATGACACAGTTATTACAAGCATAAATCTGGGGTCACTTGTTCTTTTCCAGTTGGTTTGTGTTTTGTTTTTGTAAGGCAGCTGATTTTTACATGTTCAACTTCTGTACAAGTGTGATGAATGAGGTCTTGCTTTTTGCTTCTGGAATACCCCTGGCACCTTTAATCCAATCTCTCATATCCTTTTCTGAGCTGTTTGCTTCTTCTGTTCACTCCTTCTCCAACAATAACTTTTCATCCTGCCTCTCTCCTGCACCTAGTAAATCTCCCTTCTTCCAGAGAGCAAGGGTGTCTGGCTCTGCAGGCTCTCTGACTGTGGTGTCAACTCAGGAGAGGATATGGGCTGTAAGCAGGATACAAACAAAGCGCTGAAGAAGCACTATGGGGCCCCACCACTCTGGAATGGATGCTGTCCAGGGAAGCAATCATGGCACCAAGCCTGCAAGAGTTCAAGAAGCAATGGTGGACAAATGTGGACAATGTTCTCAGGCACATGGTGTAACTTCTGGGGCTGTCTTGAGCAAACCCAGGAGTTGGACTCTATGATCCTTGTGGGTCCCTACCAACCCAGAATGTTCTACGATTTGAGAGATTTATCAGATTTATCACACACTCTTCCAACACAACCCCAAAGATGTGCAGCTGCCCAGGGCTCATGCACCAAGCACATCTGCTACACTGAACACAGAATCTCAGTGGTGGACACCAGCTTAACCTGGATAGAGCAGACACTCTGACACAGCCCATGCTGTTGCTGGGCTCAGAGCTTTCTCTGGAGGAAGCCCTGAGAGTTCACTTGTCCATACTGCAAAGGTGGCAATAAGAATTTGCCAGTTTCTCTGCACTAGTAGAAAAAACAAAGCCACTAAGCACAGAGTTCAGCAGCCCTTTTCTCCTTAGCACCATGCTTTCAACTTGTTCCGAGGGACAGAGAGCTCAACCATCAGATTTCCATATTCATAAGGAGAGAGTTTCTGTTTAGCCAAGCTTGTAACAGAAATAATGCTGCAAACAGCAGCAGGAGCAGCAGCACGGCAAACACATCTGAGGGGCAAGGATGTGAAAGCCAGGGGAGATCTCAAGGCGCTCCCCACTTTGGCATGGCTTTCCAGCCCTGCCTGAGAGATTCTGAGGGCACAAATCACTTCAGCTTCTAAAATAAGAGCTTTTCTCGCTCCCGCCCCACACTCCTGTATCTCTGTGACTAATTAGCATCCGGAGGGATACAGATTCTCTTCTGATAAAGCAATGTTTGGCTCCCTTCTCCCCTGACACATTTGTATTAGAAATATCCTCATTATGTGACTAATCAGGGAAGCTGAGACAAAGGCACAGAAGCGGACTTAAAGGGAAACCACTGATTTTTATAAAAGTGGCTTATAAATTATTCTGTCTCCAAAGGGCAGGGATATTTCCTCCCTTCCCAGTGCAGAAAAAAAAGAGGAAAATTTAGGTTCCTGAAGAAAAATCCATTTTTATTACCAGAAGTGGGGGCTTTTATCATTCCCACAATTTACAGAGCTTGCTCTCAATTCCCTTGGTTACTGCAGTGTTGCAGTTAGTGCACTGCAAAGGTCCTGGAGAGCATGCCAGCCCTGTGCTATGCACAGGGGCTGGGCGCAGCAACATGTCTGACAGCTGCAGTGCTGCCTGACACTGTGGATGGCAAGTGACGAGGCTGGTTAGCAGTTATCACACCGAATTTGAAAGTCAGCAGCACACAAAAAGTCAGCCACATCCATGGCCATCCCTTGAGATGGTCTGAAGATATTTCAGCTACATCTTTCATGCAGCAGAGCGGGCTTAGCGAAAACCAGAGTGTATTGAGGTAATCTGCACTTGGCAGAAGGTTTCTGAAATAAAGGCAAACAGACAACATTTGGCAGCAGCAGAAGAGCTTTTTAAAGGAATTTGTTTCCCTTCCATGCTCCCTGGAATGGAGCTGGTGTCCATCCAGCTCCAGCTTGTCTCCTTCACCTCCCGTTGACAGCACCAGAAAGAGATATCAGGCCAGACAGCTTCCGCCTCACTTCTTTCAAGGCAGCCCCTTTATCAGCTGAAATCAAGCCATCTGTCCCCCGCACCCTTTGAGGAGCTGCAGCAGATTGTGGAGCATGGGAGGATGCACTGCATGATGTGGAAACAGGAGGTTGAGGCAGCTCATTGCATGCACAAAAATCCAAATTAGACCCCTGTTTGAACTGGGAATGGAGGTGAAAATTTGAACGCACCATCAATGATCCCTGGGACAGGCTCAGTCACATGCACCGACTCTTGGTCTTAACTCAGCTCCCACTGGGTTGCTGCTCTTTCTGCTGCTGATGCATGGACCAGCCCCAAGGCTCTGCGCTGGCACTCCCAAAGGCTTTGCTGGAAGGCAGACTGCTGTGAGCCATGGCAGGGGTTTGCCTGCTTTCCTTTCTAAGTGTGACTGCCCAAATATTTGGATTTTGAGAGTTTTTTTCAGTTGCCAGATGTCTACCCTTTGGAGTGAAATTTTGCACTTTGGACATTTCTCTTAGCCTAATCTGAAATATGTTTCATAGTTCTATATAACTCTAAAAAAATCCGATTTTTTTCTTTTGTTTAGATGGGGTGCTGGGAACACATTTGGTCACCTGAGCCCTCTCCTCTAAGTGACATCCCTCTCTGCAGGTGCAGCCCAAGGCTGAGGCTGATGAGGGCAGAGGGACTGGCAGGAGGTGAGCAGGGAGGAAAAGCAGGACTAGAGCTGGTTGGAGAGGGTGATGGAAGAACTGGATGGATTGTCAGATAGCCAGGGGGGAAAGAAGAACATTTGAATTATGTTCCTAGAAGAACAGGTCCAAGAGGAGAAGGAAGAGACAGAACAAGGACAGCGAAAGGCACCCATGGGTGCTTTGGCACTGGAGGACACAGCTGTCAGACATCACTGACATGATGTACTCTCCCAAGCAGTGCTCTGCCAAGGCTCGCAGACCTGAAGGATAACATCTGATCATTGCTGTTACTTCTCTAGGTGACCCCAGACTACCTTTGAGTGAAGCTCCAGAAGCCTTCTGGCAACGAATGGATTTAGGAACCTGACTGTCTCTGTGACCTGAATACAGCTAAGGCTGGTGGCATGCAGCAATGTGCTCACACAGAGCCCAGAGACATGCTGATGATGCCGTGACAGGCCATGCTGGGGTTTTCTTATAGTACTTTTTTCTGTCTTAAAACTGCAGGGAACTGACATTAGAAGAAAATAGCAGGGATAGTTTTCCAAGCTCTCAAATACAGCTACTGCAGCCTGATTTGAGCCCCTGAAGCTTACGTGTGACAACACAACCTGTAATGGCACACCCATGTAAACCCTTTCCTTGGTAATTCAGCATGGACCTGTGGAAGCCCCTGAGCCTGTCAGGGAAACTTCTAGGGCAATGCCTTGGAAGAATCTACCATAGGCTTCGAGAAAGCCTCATAGCATAGGGTGAGCAAAAAGGCTTCCCCCGGAGTGCTCCGCAGCACAATGTTGATCTATCTCAGTTTTGCTTTTTCCNTGGAATTCCATACAGGAGACCCTTCTTGCCTTCTTTGCTGAGCTAACCTTGGTGTCTGTGAGTGTGCATTTGAGTGCACCTGTGTGCCCCACCCAAGCAGCCTCCTGAGCAGAGACACTTTTCTGGGAGAGGCAGCAGCAACCACCATCCATCTCCACACTGCTACATGCACCTATGCTGGAGATGAATGAGAATTATACAATGGAAGAACAGAAGCCCAAGTCTGTGGTTTCTTGCAGAAGTTGCAGTGATGTAGGGAAAAGGGGAGCACAGTGCAGAGACAGAAAGACGATTTTGTAATTATACAATGTGGAGCTGTCCTAGAGAACTGGGACTGGTATGCTCTTACAAGAAAGGTGCCAAGTCTCTAAAACCAGATTTCCCACAAAGGGTCACTAATAAAGTCTCCCTACTTTGCTGGAATACTGGATCAGAGCCCTGCAGTGTGATAATAATGAGTGCTCACAAATGCTACCAAAACTGAGGGGGAGATGCACTTTGTGCAGGTGAAAACATGTGAATCAGAAAGGGGAGGAAAAGACTTGGGCAATAGCAATCTTACATTGAAAACCCCAAATGAATTTCTGGCCTTAGTCAGTCTGTCTCAAGCCCTTATCTGTGCAGTCACAAGATTATGAGAGAGGGAAGGTATTTGGAAAAGACTTTGGGAATCTGGTTATTTCTGGCACTGCTAATGCATCCCTTCACCTAGCAGCAGGACTGCAGAGACGAGTAAGGACTTCGTGAAGTGCTCAGATGCAATCTGTCATGCTAAAGGCCACAGAACAGTCCATAAAATGTCTTTCTAGGCCATCAGGGGAGTTGTGTTCTTCTGCTTTTTTTCATCTTGTATGTGCGTGGCTCTAACTTATCTTTCTGTACGTCAACTCTTTTTTCCAGAATTGGCTTGTGAATGTCTTCACGCTCTTTGCTCAGTTAAGTTTCTCATGAACTTACTCCTTTCGCATGATCATCCAAACTACTGCAATTCAGGGAGAGAGCCAGTGTTTCAATTATGTCACACAGCCCTGGTCAATGTAAAGAGTCATCTCTCTACCAATCTGTCCTTCCCTCTGTCTTGAAAGCCTGTTTGCAAGCCTCTCTGCCAGCATTACCTTGCTGCCTGTGCAGCCATCCTCCACTAAAAACTGGGAGAGTGGAAGACCCCAGTGAAGTAAGAGCAATTGAAGTAAGGAACTATAGTAAGAAATGAGAGCAGCAGCCCTAACCCTTACCTGGATCTTCCCAAAGACGTGTCCTCAACCCAAACGTGGTTGTCTGCCTGGGGATGACCTGGTGCTTGGAGAAGTTCCCTTTACAGACCAAGTATTTAGAGGTCTGCCAGAGGCGATGCAAAAAAGAATATCTATTCCTTCTCACATGGTTTATTTCTACTTAGGTATAGATCCCTGCATGCAGTAACCTGAGCCTTGTACCAGTGGATCCACAAGCTGTAGAGATGGATTTGCAACTCAGCCTCTTCCCCCTCGACCCCACTGACTCATCTTTGGGATTAGTGTCATTCAGACTCACTAAGTCCTTAATACCTTGTGTTTTGGAGCAGGAGTTCAAGTATCTACTAACCCTTTACCTTTTTTTCCCACCTCCTTGATTGCTTTCTTCCTCACAGCACACCTCCAATGTGCTGCTTCAAGAAGAAATAATCTCAGTATTTTCACCATTTCTTTCTTTCTTGCTAGAGACGCTCAAACTCTTCCTGATTCCAAAATACTGTTATTAGGATGGCTGAGTAGAAACATACACCATGTTCCAAGCAACATACTACTGATCTGGGATGACTTCACAGTTTTTCACCTGCATTTTAATCTCCCTGACCTTTGTTTGCCTTTATGTTGCTATCACCGCACTGCAAAGCTGGCTTCATTCCTGTTCCCTGTAGTGATGTTAAGTTTTTTTTTTTTTCCCTGTGTCTCAGCTTTTCTACCTTCCTTTTAATCATCCATAGTGTTTTTGCAGGAGAAGTCTGAATCATTTTCCCCTGTTTTGTATTTGGGAAAACTGAGATCCAGAGAAGTGAAGCTGCTAAACACAAGAGCAGGAGAATCAGGTCCTTCTCCAGGGTTCTGTCCCCTGCAACAAGTGCACCTTCACATAGGCAGCTCTACTGAACACATTAGAGAGCATGCACCAGAAAGCAGTGAGGACCAATATTATATCCCAAAATACACTGCAGGGGAGAAAAAGTGGTCATAGGCTGTAATTCAGCACTATATTATAGTCCTGAAATATGGTGCCTTCCTGCAAGCATTTTAAATGAAGAAGAAAGTTACATAAATCACCAGTCTCACATGCCAGACCATTCATCAGATGTTTTAAATGTTGGTGTCAGTATACAGGTTTGCATCTTCATCCTATTATCCTCGTTTTCCAGCAAATTGTTTTTCCAGAATTAGCTTGTGAATGTCTTCATGCTCTTTTCTCAGTAATTTTCTCAGGAACTTACCCTCTTCTATTAGCATCCAAACCACTGTAAATCACAGAGAGAGCCAATGTTTCAATTATGTCACATGTCCCTGATCAATGTGAATAGTCACCTCTCTACCAATCTGTTACTTCTGACCATTTCTTCTCCTGAGAAGTCTCACTCATAAAAGGAGCTTGGAACTAAAAAGGGGAAGAGCAACAAGTGATCTTAAAAAGCAAATTAAAAATGTGCATCTTTTCTCTTAAGGCACCCTCTCAGTTTTAAGTTTGGAGCTGTGCACAGCATGTATAGAAAAACAGAGACTAGAGAAAGCAATGAAATACAAGAATGGGAACTTCTGGCTTTCCATTTGGTTTCTAAGCTGCCAAGAGAATTAATACAAGTGGAAGCATTAGGAAGACCTTTCACTATCACTGAAGCCTTTTAGCTTAATAAGGACAGCTTAGACAACACATTCAGATACAGGAGAGATGGTTCACATAAAATTTCTATAAGAAAGGTCCCCTGAGCCTGATTCTATCTGTGTGTCTTCACAGCTTTCAATTAACGCTGCAGGTAGGCACAGTAACACTTTCAGCTCACTATTCTCTTTTCAAATAGTGGTGGATGTAAGATATTTAGCTGAAACAGCCTTTTGTAGATCTTTAAAATTCCATTATCATTAGGAAGACAGGCATCCAAAAGAGATATTGTTTTCCTTACCGAATAGTTCTATCTTCTGCAGGGTAGAAGCAGCTTTGTGCATTAATTTAAGGTTTGCAATATCTGTCCTGCTAGAACAATCTATCTGAAATATAAATCTTCAGAGCAATGATGGATTGAAGCTGAACTCAGGCACTTGACTTATGGAGGCATAAATAGGAACATTACTGGATCAAATATTCATCAGTCTCCCAATGAAAAAAGAAATGGTAAATAAATCGAAGTATCTCTGGGTGATCATTCTCATTATCTGGCTACACAACATAACCAGAGAATCACTAAAGAAAGTTTGTCATTAGCTGTTAATTGAAGGCACTTTCAGAAAGTGCTGCTTAAGCCTTGAAAGACTGACTGTCTTTCCAACCACTATCTAATGTGTATTGTAAAGCTGTATAAAGCAGTCTCATTAGGACCCTGCCTCCAGCGCCACAGCTCAGGGAGAGCTTCTGATGCTTTAGATGAAATTCACGTTTGAAATAGCTCATCTACGTATAGCCTAACCCCGGGCACATCTTCAGCATACTTAACTGCATGCAGATCTATCTAAGCTGATGCTCATGTTGTAGAAACACAAGATACCTAAGTGCATTGTAATGACATTCAAAAGAGGCAGCAGAGTCCTGGGCCATGGTGATGTACAATCACACGATGTGCCAAGGACACACATCATAACAATCACCCTGTAAAAGCTGAGAGCAGCTACCTCAGGACATGATTTTGGGTTTGCTTGCTCTTTACTGCTCTTTCACCTTCTTTTGTTCTTACCATCTTCCTCTCCGTATTTCCAGACCTTTTATTTTCACTAATGGAAGCCTGTTAGTGTTGAAGAGGATCTCCTGTCAAGATAATAATTCCTAGATGAGACACCATACTTCCCACAAAGCAGCCAGCCTCTACCTACCTGTAACATGCTCTAACCTGGCAAAACGTGAAGGCTTTCAATTTACTTTGAAGTGGATACACGTCCACTTAAACTTTTCTCTGCCTCTGTAATTGTTGAAGTAAAAATCCATCTTGTACCTACTTTACCTCCAAAATAGTGTTTTAAATATAAGTTATATGACCATCTGTGGTGACTCAAAATCGGGCATCATCACAAGAGCGGGTGCAAACTGCCTACAGAACCACTGCTTTTAATTGAGAGGTGTGATGGGTGATGATCCTGAGACAGCACATGGGGAGCCTGAGCCCAACATAACAGGGTCAGAGAAAATGAAACAGGGTCATGGCCAGAAAACACCCAAAACAACTCAAGTGGCACACCTATTCCAGAGAGATCAAGAGTTTGATTGTAATCTGTGCTCAATACAGAAAAGGCATTTAGCTATCAGAGAGCACCCAAAGGAGGATCGTGAGGATGGTGAAAGTCTGGAATGGAAAGCTTTATGAGGAGTGGTTGAGGTCACTCAGTCTGTTCAGCTTGGAGGAGACTGAGCAGGGAGAGCTCATTGTACTCTACAACTTTCTCATCAGGGGAAGCAGAGGGGAGGCACCGATCCCTTCACCCCCTTCTCTGTTGTGCTCAATTACAGGACATGAGTGAATGGCCTGAAGCTGTGTCATGGGAGGTTTAGGTTGGCTATCAGGAAAAAATTTTCACCCACAGGGTATCTGAGCACTGGAAGAGGCTCCCCAGGAAAGTGGTCATGGCCCCAAGCCTGATTTCAAGAAGTGTTTAGACAGTATTCTAAGGCATATGGTGTGACTTGGGATGTCCCATGAATGGCCAGGAGTTGGATTCGATGTTGCCTCTGGGTGCCTTCTAACTCAGTTTATTCTATGATTCAGTTTGCACAGATGTTTATTTATAGAATAAATATCAGATGAGAAGAATGACACTGAGACTGTGTTATTTTTAATCACAAAATAGCGGTGTGCATCTTTCCTGTCTCTGCTTTTTATGCTTCCACTTCTGCAGTAGTTGCAAACATTTGAAGCAGAGCAATAGGCAGCACTGAGCACACACCTGTGCTTACACTGAGACATGTAATTCACTCAAATTTCCCACTTCAGTAATTTTAGAGTTGTTCTACTCTTACAGTACGTAAAATGCCAGCAGAATTGATTTGATCAAAAATTAATATTAAATAGCACAAACAGTACAGTTTAGGGTCATTTACCTCAACTCCTCCAAGAGCTTTTCAGATACTACTCCCCCAATATTATTTAACAGGGCAGGGTTCAAGGAATTTGAGACTGACTGCTTTTGAAGCTTCAGCTCCAAAACCACCTGCATGGCTGAACTCCAGTTTGAGCTGCTAGTTCTCAGGTCCAGCTTCTACCTAAGGCAAAGGTAAAAAAATTTTACCAAATTACAAAGGTAGCTGCCTCCTGCCATCATGCCCATAGTAACCCTGAGCTGCTGACAGTGACCCCTGCACAAAGAAACAATGTGTGGCAACTTAACTACATATTAATTAATGCCAAACATCTTCATTTACAACCATGCCCAGCACTCACATAAACATTTTGGCTATCATTCTGTATTCCCATCATATAGGTGGGTATCCAATTGCATTTGCATGTTTTAACTCCAGACACGAAAAGTACACCAAGTACAACAGGAGCTTGTATTGTGGTTTGTGCAGAGCCAAGATGTATCTCACAAAAGTGTGGCTGTATGGAGAGCATAGATGCTGAAGTTGCATCCTTCCCTCACTTCAGTTTAACTCCTCACTGTCTCTACTCTCTGACATATCCAGCAACTGCTGCACAGCTTTACCTGAGGCTGTACATTTCTTCTAAAATGAGTATCATTTCCCAAAGGCTTCCAGAGTCTTATACCAGCAATACAATTTTCAGGAGGCAATTATCACAGTGAATGTGTCTTAAGGGAGAAGAATGCAGCCCACTAACAACCAGCAATCTGGGCTTCTTACTGAGCCCCTGTCAGGAGGAACTCCTGCTCCTTCTGTCAGTGTGACCCCTTGAAACTCCTATCTGCAGGTGATGGTCAAAAAGAAGAGTTTGGAAAATCACTTTTTAGTCACATCCCTACAGAGAGTATGAACTAATAAGAGACAGGTGAACACAGTCTACAACAGTGACTTGAGTCAAGATCTCAGCTATTCAGGTGAGACTATTACTGCTAACATAAAGCATTCCCCCCTCCACGACAACCAACTGCTAGGCTGACAAGCCTGACATTCACCCACAAATTCTGACATTTGCTTGCATAATGTTTTTGCATTTCCTCCATCAATGGCACAGTTCAGCTGGCATGCTGCTTCTTCCTTTAAAGAGGAGGGATATGGCTTTTCTGGCAGCATTGGCTGCTTTATCATCTGATTACCTCCTCAAAGCTGTGGTGCTCACCTGCCCAGAGAGCCTGAGCAGCAGCTGCACTCTTTGAAGGGAAAGAATAAAGTTGGGATCATACCACTCCTTGCACACACAAGCATCCCAGTGCTTACTGCTGGGACCACAATTGCATTGCCTGGCCCTTAAATCTGGGACCTAGCTATGTGAAGCCACTGCAGCTGGACTGTGCTGATTCACAGATGTTGTTGGCACAGCAACAGGAAGGAGCTGGAGCATCTCATGTCATATTCAAGATGACTGTCACAAAAATGCCACTGGTGAAAAAACCAGACTTTGTAAGTAAGAAAATCCTACATCTGTTCAAGTCCGTGCGGTAAGTAAGAGGCCACATGGCTTTGCCATGTGCAGACTCATCCCTGCTTCCGAAGCTGGAAGTTTAAATTTTACCTGAGCAAGCTTTGTATTTTGTATGCAAACAACTACATGGTCCAAACATCTGCTCTTCTTTCTGATGAACCTTCCTCAATTAGGGAAATGGAGGGAAAGAAATTTCAAAGTCTACACAGAGTGTATTTGACACAAATGCACTCAGTAGCCCCCTTGTTCAATTGTTTCTAGCTGGAGGAACTTTACATTTCCATTTAGATCTTTCTAGCTGAGTGTGTTGCACCAGCCCTGAAAATTAAGAAACACAATTACTATTGTTCCCCTTGTTTTCAGAAGAAAAAATATTAAGCGGGGAGGGGCAACACTTCACTGCAGAATTACTGGAGTGACACTATACTTGCACTGGAATGAAAACAGTAGTCTCACTTAAGCCCTGTCAATACACCAGGATCTAAGAACAGCAAAAAAGCCCCACCAGGATGGAGGAAGTTGCTTTCATTCCAGCCAGTGTGAGAACCATCTGTTAAGAGATTCACTCACGTTGTTGGAGTAACAATGCCACAGCTGTGCTCCATGAATTAAAAAGAAAGCCAAATCTAAAAGAATTTTGTGTGTGTTTCAGAAGAGAGTTAGAGAGATTCTCTTCCTTTTTATGGCATTTCAAAATGATACAAGGAGGGTGATGCCACTGGCAAACTCCTGTTTTTTCTCTGGAGAAAACAGGAAAGCACATCACTTTAACCCAAACCTCACCATTGTTCTTCTAAATGTCATAACCCAAGTAATTTCAGTTAATACACATTCTATGCAGATAATGTGAGAACTGTATTAGGCTATTGATCCCTGTGCACTAAGTATACCTCCCAAACAAACTACAAATCCATTTGGTACTGAACACCCTGAAAATGGTGTGGAAAAGGTGGAAGTAAGCAAAACAAAGCATAAGGTTTTCTTCAACTTCTTCCCAATAAAAGAAGCACTGACCTAGAGGTCTTCTTTTAGCCAAGTGAAAGTTTCTCTATTGTTTCTGTTTATTTTAATGACTAGGGCAAGCCTCATGCAAATTGGCATCCTTTCAAATATTGTATGAGGACAAGATGACAGTTTTAAAAAGGTCTTGTGCCCAAGCCAAGTAACGTAAATCCTGAAGACCCCACTCAAACCATCTCCAGTGGCATCTGAAATGACCCTGGCTCCCAGTGCAGTGAGGTGAAGAGTCTGTATTCACATCGCTGGCTCCAGATGTCAATCTCAACCAGCGTGATGACTTCTTTACAGCAGCCACAGCAGATTTAGACAGTGAGTACTGTGAATCATTCTCTGCTCTCTGCCTAGATGCACGTGGTCCTGACCCCTACCTGCTCCTTTTCTCCTGCGTCAGCTGTGACTTTGCCACTTTTGTCTCTGCATGAACACTGTGATAAACCAGTGATGGCTGAAGGTATGCCCCACATTCTTTAATTAGTACAGTCAGCAAAGCATTTTCATAAAGCAGTAAATCTGGTCCATCAGGATGCTATTCTACATAAAGAAAGGGCCTAAAATCCTAGCTCAATTGTGGAACACTCAAATTCTAAATTATAACTACTTTTTTTTTTTTTTTTNNNNATACAGAAATCTAATTCAATTTTTGGGGTTTTTTTTGCCTTGCAGATACCAGAAGCATGGCCAAGACTAATTAAACATAGCCCTTTCAGGAACACTGGCTAATAGATATTGGTAAAAGCATAGATGAATTACTTTCCCTCAAAACCAGACTAATGTGGAAAAGTCTGGAAATGTGTAAAAAATAATAAACATGAAAGCATGTAATAATTACTTTAATTAAAAACATACACCCTCAACTGTTCTGCTTTTAGAAACTGTTCTCTTAACTTCATGGACTCACAGAACATTACTGGATGTAGAGGCTGTGCAGCACCATAAACTGTAAAGATCAGGGCTACGGCTCCAGGCTAATGGTGTAATTTTCCACGGGGTGGTTTTCATTTACAATTCGCTTATTGTATCTGGAAGTCTAATTGTAGCCAAGTACATTTTCGGGTTGTTCAAGGTATAATAAAGAACCAAATAGCTTAGAAAGGCAGCTTTAACTTTATTATTAGAAACATTTGCTATTTCAGGTGGCTTCTCCCTAGCATGTTTATAAGTCTCCCATTATACCTTTCAGCATGTTGTAAAAATAAATTGTGACAACCACAGAGTGACTCACAGATACAATAAGAAAAGGGGGAGAGGAGTCTGGATAAATCTGAGACACAGAGCATCTGTATGTTCATAAGCGAAGTGTCTTCTAGTAGAAATAGACAAGGAATATCTGCACTTGATTCCCAGAAGGCCCATTAAACACAAGGCAACAATAGCAACTGGTTTCCATTTCCCCACATGAGATGAGAACATGAGAATACCTGTCCATGTCAGAAAAATCCTGTGCATTTGCAGCCATCATCCCAGCGTAACCTGGTAGCTGCTACCCACTGAAACAGCTAGAGATGATTCTCCAACCACTTGATGTCCCCAGTTAGTATTGACACTCCAGATCCTCCAGTGCTGCTGGCAGCAACTCAACCTCTTCTAGGAAGTCACTGGGACCAGTCTGCAGTGATGGGGACAAGGCAGGCCATCCTGCAGGCCCTCCAAGTTACACTAACACGTGAAACAAGAAGTTCACCATGATGGGGGACAGCCAACATTGTCCTTTGCAGCTAGTTTGGCGAGATTGAGAGCAAAATTAGTAGAAGGCATGTTCCATAACCGATTTTTTTTAGATGGGCTCTGGTATGGCAGAATTTGGTCTTTACGAAAATCTGTGGTTTTCTGTCCAAAGACTATTCTAATGACTCTTGGTTATTATATTCGCTGAACTGGAAACAAATGTTTTCTACTGTGTCACCAGTTCTCCAACTCACTAATTTGTCTCTCTGTAGGAAGACTATGAAAATGACTTTAGAGAAGACACAGAAAGCAGCACCTTAAGTTTAAAAGGCCCAGAGTCAGTTGTTCCAAGGTTAGTGGAAAGCTCATAAATAAACAGTTGAATGAAAAGATGAATTTTCTCTTACTTCCAGGAAATTAAGAGTTAGCGCTTTCCTACTGCTCTCTCTAAAGCGGATATTAAGGAGCAGTGCTGAGCAGGAAATATTTCTGATTGTTTTATTTTCTGCCCCATATCATTGCAAGCTATTTTTTTCTGTAAAACATACAAGATTATAACTGCCATTGCAGAATATACAAGAAAAAACCAAATATCAAGTCTTCTAAAGACTCTCCCTCTTTCCTTGCTAGCATGTCTGGATGTTCAATCATCCTAATGACATGGATGATACAGATAAACTCTCTTTAAGATATTTGTCACAAATACCCTGTGAACAGTCATAAAAAGGAGGTCAGGAATTTACTTAAAAAAAGAAAGCAGAGCTGGACGTAAGCACAAGATCAGACACCACCTCTTCCAAGCAGTTCGGTGTGTGGCTGCCAAATCCTCCTGCTGCACCGCTGCAATCCCTGACCTCCTGTCCACCACAAATGCAGCTCTGCACGCCAGCACTGCATGGGACATCCTGGCCAGGCTGCACATAGGCTAAGTCAGCATGAGAACATGGGTAGGAGGAGAGGGAGTGTTCCTTCCCTTTTCAGGCTATTTTTTGGCATTCTGATGGCAGATAAATTGCTGATGGCTGTTTTTTCTGTTTTGTGATTTTATCAGTACAGAGATTTCCATGCTTAAGACACAACACAAGACTGCAGACCATTATCTGCTTTCAGTGCACTAAAGAAACCTGAAGAAAAACCTTTTCTTTCAGTGGTATTGCTTGAACTTTACATTTAATGCATTTCTGCAGCCCACACAGCCTTGTTGAGGGCTCTCACTTCAAAGCAATGCGTAAGAAGAAAATGTAACACCTAAGTTTAAGCTCTCCTCTCTCCATAAATAACAATATAAACATCCCTATACAATCAACATTTAAAAGATATGTTTGCATTTAACATCTTTTGTATTATTCCCGTTAGGATGCCTGTTTAAACAAACAGATTATTGTAGAGCTCATGGAAACCAGCTATCTTGACCCTTACACCAAAAAACCCTACTAGTTTTAGAATGAGAAATTCTAAAACTGTACAAAAAACATTTAGTAAAAAGAAGAAAGAAAAATTCTGACTTTGCAACCTGATAAAATATTGGCTGTAGCCTAATAAAGCAAGCTAGGAGTTGGACAATTTGATAAATTCTGTCACAGTTAATTAGGAATGTTTAACAAGAGATTAAAATTAAAATTCTTACAGGTTTCAACACCAGCAAGGGAATTAAGAGAAGCTATCAAACATATTAGTGCCTGCCCCACTAAAAAGGCCATGGTAGATGGGGAAGCTGGAGAAAAAGCGAAGATGGCCAGAGATTCTGCACAGGGCTGTGCCATCAGCTTTCCCTCCTGTGGTGCCCATGTCCGCAGTGCTCCCTGGATGCAGTGCATTCCAGAACACACTCGCCAGGACTTTAAGAAATGAGTCTTTTATCTGTGACAAAATACTCATTTGGTAGAACATGAACTAGCTGTGTGATGAAATGATGCCTTGCTGTGCTCATACGTGCTCTAGCTCAGCTCTGCTGACAGCAGGTACCAGCAGTGAGTGCAGAGCACTGAGATCCATCTGCAGAACAGAGGCACCTAAAACTCACCTTAGGCTATCACTACACAGTAGTCATACACAGAACAGCAACTGAGTGACTATTAATCCATTATCTGGCATGTAAATGACTAATTAGCATCTCTTCAATAATATTCTGCAGAGAAGACTTGGTTTATTACAACGAGACAGTACAATTAGCTTTCAGTGCTTAGACTCACTTGAACCTAACAAGTTTCTGCTGTGTAATTTGCTAGCCATGACATTTCTAAAGATTACCATCTCTGCTATACAAATCACTTCTGCAGGCAAAGGATCAGCCACATGTCCTAGGACAGGTACTTCTACTCTGAAGTAATTTATTTTATACAGGTGTTAGGTTCAAACCTCTCTGAAAAATTCCCTAAAGCCAGAATAGATTGTCTTTGGAGTTAGTTCCTTCAGTAGTTAGTGTTGCCTTGCATGTCATGAAACACTGGGCCATTTTATGCCTGCAGTGCTGTTGTCCTCCTTTTCATCCAAGGTTTCAGCAATTTTCCCATCTCCAGACTGGCCATGGTACTGCATCGTAACACTGCTGGCTTCCAGCTAATCAGCAAAAAGAAAGTGAGGGTTTTATGAGGCCATTATTCAGGTTCTTCCTGAATTATCTCTGACTTTTAAAAAGACAGTGTAAAATAGCTGCAGATAACATGGTTGCTAGCAGACTTCAGCAGATAACTTTCAACAGCTAAAACCATGTAACTGAGCCTCTGGAAAGTTTTAGGGACATAATAATACCCTGGCCACAACTATAGGCAACAGACACCTAGTTATATCAACTGCAGCAGTTAACAGAAGTCTACAAAGAACAAATGAAAAAAAATTCTTTCAAGCTTACAGTATCTTTAATTGGATTCCCAGGTTTAAGTTAAAGAACAAGAAATGCATGGAAAAGAAATGGAAATGCTAGAGATTAACTAATTTTAGAATCAACCACATGCTGTTTGCTTGCACCTGGTTGAGAGACCTTTGCACTACTCTCAGCTAGCAGGCAATTCCAATCTACATTAATAAGCAGAAAATTGTTCACTCTTCCAACAGTGTTTGCTTTAAAGGCTTTCTTGCACATATAGACTTCAGTCCCTTTCTATGCACTTCTCAACACTGTCTGCTCATCTCAGTGCATCTGAATCACTGAAGTGGTCTGCGACAGTGGTAACCACCATGTGGCTGCTCTCTCAAATGAAACACTCTACTTAGAGCTTTAAATGGAAATGGAGAAGGAGGGATCCTTCACCCCTCATAGCTATTCTGCAACAGGCATTTCCAGATCATCACTGCTACAAAACAGTTACTTTTAATCAGGGATTCACCCCAAATTTTCTGATATTATTTTAGCAATGAAGGATTTCCTGTATCATTAGATGAAGACAAATGGGGTGCCATTTGTTACAGACATACAGTTCTCATTAAACTCAATAATAGCTGTACACAGACATGACTGGATTTCCAGATTTTGACTGCTACTTGTTAAAATATGCCTTCAGCTACAACCAAGCATTTAAAAAGGAAGCCATAGCACAGTGACAAATCACTGTCTTTAAAATATAACTAGAAGGAAGTCCTAAATTAATTTTATAGAAATATTCTTCTGGTTGTTTTCTGTACTGCAGAAAGCCTGTCTGTGTGAGGTACCAAAGTGCTCTCCACTTGAGTAGAAAAGTCCAATCTCATGTAACTGGAAGTGATGGAAATAATACAGCCCACACAGCATCTTCTCCCCACTTGGCACCCACACCCATGGCATGCTGCTGCCTCCAAGAGTGGCTGCATTTCTGCAGCAGGGAAAGCACGACACTGTAAGAAGTGCTGAGTGAGTTCTGTGGGTACTTAAATACAAAGAAACAAGTGGAATTTAGCACAGCATCCAGTAATTTGATGGCTTTCTAGCAAATAGCAAGAGAATATCATTTGGATGCTGCAAAGCCAGTCCAAGTCACATGAAGACATTTCTGTCTGACAATGGACCCAGGCCCATATTTTGGTTCCAAGCACAAACTCTTCATCTCATTTGGGAACATCAAGTGTCGTGTTTCATACCTTGGCTACCCCTCCTCCAAGAATAGGCTGGTGGTTGCAAATGGCCCATTCCTCTCTGTCCTGCTTCACCTCTGCCAGCAACTGACTCACAGTGAGGGAACATCCCTTCCCTCCCTTTGCTGGCTAAGGAGGATCACCAGCTGGCTCAGGTTTGCAGAGACCTGGTGTCACCTACTCCAATTTCCCCTGCTCAAAAAAGGCCATCTAGAGCTGCATGCCCAGGACCATGATGAGATGGCTTTTGAATATCCTCAGGCATGGAGACTCCACCTGCATGGGGAATCTGTGACCACGCTCCACCAGAGAAGAGCACGTTTCTGTTGCCACCCCACTACCTGTGTTCCCCTCCCAAGGCAAATTGAGGCAGGCAAGCAAGTGGTTGCTCTGCTGCCCTAAAATGTGGAGACCTTTCTTAAAGAGGTCAGCAGTGAAAATTCCTGCAGCAGTGTTGAGTACAGGAACCCTAGCTTACACTAGGTCTGAACCATTCCTGTAAGTATATGCTCTTCCTTCTTTCTAGTAAGAAGACATTTAACCAGCTAGGGAAAACAGCCAATTAAACATTTCCCCGCAGGTCATAACCATAGCTAAAAATTCTTAATTAACAAGTTAAAACTCATTTACAAAAGGCTTATTAACAGTTTTAGGACTGGTATACTCAGCTTGCCAACCAGAAAATAGCCAAAACACCACATCAGAGTCACCAGATTTTCCTTTTGTATTTGTCTCAGTTCGTATACAGGAAGTTTCAGAAGGAAGCGTCTAACCTGCTGAAGGTGTATTTATCTGAGGGGTTTTTCTTTTTAAATAATTAAAAGAGCTTTTAAAACTCTTTTAAAAGCTTTAAAAGCTGTAGTTTATAATTGGTTTTGGAAACTATGGCAAGGTATTTACGGTCCAAGACAATGTTTAGAAGGTTTTGACTCATGTAGGGACCAGTGGCTTTATCTAATCATCAAAATGAAAGAACAACTGGATTAAAAAAATGGACTTGTCAATTTGTCAATTCATTTCTTGAGATTAACTCAGGTGCCTTAATGTTGTAAGGCACTGATGAAGTACAATGCAGCTTTTTACCTCCGTGTCCTCTGGTTTAAATTATAGATTTTATGAGCTGTTGCTTATGTAAGCCAACGCAAAAAGAAACAGCAGGCCAGAACTCAGTCCCTCAAAGAGAGATGACCACATCTACCAGAAAAGCAAACTTTTCACATGAAAGCAATGAAGCCCCTAGCCCCTTTGCTTCCACATATGCAGTGCTGTCATCCGTCTGTAGGGGCATCTGAAGTTCTGCCCACCAGCAAGCACAGTGAGAACAGATATTCTGGGTACTTCTGTTAGAGTGGAGAAAAGAATTGTGGGCAGTAAAAATTAACAACACCAACTCTACTTTACTCTGCTGATTTTGGAACAGTCTGAATAGCAGCTATCAGCCACTGAAAAAGATAGATCAAAAAATGGTCAGAGAAAAAGACATGGAAATTCTCCCTTGTTCACAGCCCAAACAACAAGGCTTCAAAGATACAATGCTCCTTCTGTCCCAGAATAAAACCAACTAGAAGATCCAACTCAGATATCTTACTTTCTGTAGATACTGACTAAATGAGGCTCCACCATACTAATGAGCAAGATCATTTCAGCAAGAATTGTGACATATTTTAATTCCAGCACCACGCATGGCAAACAATGAAATGTCTCTCCCCCACTCTTTAGCTCCAGCTCTGAGCTATCAGATGCACAATTATGTTTTATAAGCTTTATATGAAGTCCAAAACTCCTTTGTTACTACACCACCCAATAACTCTCCCACACAGAAAGCCTGTGTCCGAGTCATCTTGTGCCTTTTTTTTTCAAGGTCAGACAGGTGTGCAATATTGGAGAAAGGGGAGAAATAGACTTCAGACAGAATGAACATGCTCTGTTGGCCTCAAGCACTGCACTTCCTCTCCTCTCCACTTCCCACCATCCTCAGTTAGCTCAGAAAATGCTGCTTCACTGTGGCTATATACAGTCAGTAAGAAGGACCCCAGGAGGTTGAAGGTTTACAGATTACGATGAATTACATTTCATAGCTCCATCTGACCAGAATGAAATGAGCTTCTCCTGCACTTCAGTGTTATAGAGGGAAGCTCTGAAATTAAAGATAATGGGATAAAAGCCACATCCACCAAGACCCTTCCTTCCCTGTTTGAATGAAACAAGCAATTAGTGGTTAGCACAACCACCCCCAGAACTGCAGTCTGGCGACAGAAATAGGAGAGGTGCCCTGGGCTCTGCAGAGAGAACAGCTTGTCTCCATAGGGATAAGCAAAGCGCAGTGAACTGCCTTCCCTGAGGTGGCTGAGCCAGGGCTCAATCTGTAAGCGCTGTGTGGTGGAATGACCCTTTTTAGTCCACAGCATCACCCTCTCTGCTGACTGTCAGCATCTGTCCCACCCCTGATTTGACTACTGCTTTCAGAGTCTCTCCACAGACTGGAAATGTTTAAGGCTTCCTTGTCATCTACCATACGAGAACATGTTTGCACCAAGTTCCCAGGGCGTGAAACACGCTGAGATCATTACCCAGCCCTGCTGTGAGAGGCAGATGGTTTGCACTGAATCTGGCTGGTAGGCTGCTAGTCACACCCATCCCTGCCCATGTCAGGGGAGGGGCCTGAGGAGGGACTGCTCGAAAAACCAGGATGCCACAGCACCACTCTCCCTTGGAAATACACACACAAGCAAGCACAGGTGACACATCTGTGTGCACGGGCACAGTCATTGTAACAGAACATCAGAGCTGCAGAGGTGAATGGATTTTTATTTTGATTTAGATTTTGAAATGAATTCATACAGGGAAAAGAAGGAACCATAGCAATGGAGCACTGCAGGACCTGAGTGGCTGTATTCTGATATGATGTGGTGGTAGCTGACTCATTTACAGGGTCTGAAGCACTAATGCAGGTTTCTCCAATAGTATTTTTCTCCTAAACACATCTTCCATTCCATCCAAGTCTGTGTGAGAGAGGGAAGAGCCAGCATTACTGTAACTGAGCAATTTAATCTGTTGCTTAGATTTTTTTTAGCTCACCTTCCACCTGAAAGAAATCACAGCCTATAATTAAAAAAAGAAACAAACCAACCCCCAAGAAGACACATTAAAAGAACCTCGACAACCATTATACAGAGGAACATTGGGCTAATGGGGACAATAGGAGATGCATCAGAGAGCCAGGGACAAAGAAACTGAAGCACAGGGTGAAAGGGATAAGCTTACAGCCTCAAAAACAAGATGAAAGTTAACAACACATGATGCTTTCACAGCCTTTTCTGAACCATTTCATACCATTCTGACTCCAAGTGCTGTGCTACCCTGTGGTCAAAGTTTACCCTTTGTTAACATGCTTTGTGCCTTGCCAGTCGTTATCCGGTGGCTGTTTGATGACGCTAAAACATAGCCCGATTTTTTCTCTAAAGATCAACCTCATCTGATTTCCTTCTAAAATGTAACAGGCTGTTGCTTGACTAGGAAAACTAAAGAAACTTGGTTACATAAAGATTTGTTTACTTGCCCTTCAATAGCCCTCCTAGAACACCACTGTCAGGAAGCAGAAGGCATTGCTGAGACCCGGAGTGCATGGTCCAGTTGGCAACCAGCTGCCATGCCAACCCCAGCCTGCCTGAACTCTGCTCATCCTTCCCACAGTGGGACACTCGTTTGGGTCTTTCCTACTCTAACGCTATGTTTTTAGTGAACCCTGAAACATGGCATCCTAATCATCTTTCAAAAAAAGCTCTAAAACTGGCTTGTATCAGACAACAAAAATGTATGTCAAGGGGAAATGGCCAGATTCACTGTCACATAGGCCTCCTGTCCCTCTGCAATCAAACTGTTGGAAGGAGGATCTGTACTTCAATCATTATCTCATGACATGCTTCCATGTTTCCACATGCTGCTGAAAAGATACTGTCATTTTCCTGTGTGCCACAGAAGTGCTTCAAAGTAGTACTTACCCCACAGCTAAGAGGGGCAAGTCAATGGCATTCTGGGCATTCACCTACATTTTAATCACGATAAGGGAAGAGTGTAAGAGCATTACCTCTAGAAATCTGAACAATACTGAACAACTGAAACATCATGGGCTTTTGTACACATGCTTCAAAAACTGGAAGATACTAGTGAGAGGTTTCCCAGGGCCACCTTTTCTCTTTCCTTCCTGACCACGCATACATCAAGACAGCCTCTGTATGAAAGTCCTCTTTTACTCACCCAAAGCTATTAAAATGCAGGTTTTTCATTTCTAATTAGACTCATTAGATACATATGTGCTTCTTTCAAGCCCAGTCATGCATTTACAAGGGTGAGTTGACCAGTCCTCCACAGAAATTAAAGCATGGCTCTACATTTGGAAATCAGTTCTACATCTGGAAATCAGAAATATTATTGCAGAATAATCTTAATGGCTTAGATCAAACAAACTCCACTTAAGTTCTCTAGGAACATCTTCCTGGTGAGCAGTGTGTCATGTGACCCTGCGGCAGAATCCCACACCCAGAAGTGAACTGTTGAGTGCTTTTAAAACTCACAGCCATATTGTGGCAAACAGGGAATTGGCAGTGTCAGAGATTGCGTGCTTTGACCTGCACCACTTCAACTACAAATGATGCTACATGAAGCAGGATGATGACCATCCAGGCCTTACAAAAAGAGCATCTTCCCAACACAGCAGGTGAGAGCTAACCCAGTCAAAAACTGGACGAACACTACCACCATGAGTCACGACCATTCTCTGCTTGAAGTTTTGAGAAGCTAAACTCATTCTTTGTAGTTTGGAGTTCCAGCTCTTTATGCCCAATTCTCTTCCTTATTTGCTTTGTACTACCCACTCAAAGTTCTTAATTCTTACAGGGAAAACCCAGGAAGACTTCACTTCCTCAGATCAACCAGCCTTTGAATTATGAATGTGTTACTGGTAAAAATTTGCTCACTCCACAAGGGGCAGAGAGAGGCTCCTTGGAAAAACATGCCTGCCCTATGCACACACTTGACCCTTTCCCCTCAGTTTCACATAGGGCACTGTACTATGTCAATGGTGATGCTAAGAGAAGGATTTTCAGCCCTAAGATTCCCCCCATAATCCAGCCTATCCTACCAGCACTGCAGTAAACCAGGACTGAATAACTCTGTGGCTCAAGATTAGGATCAAAGCCACTGAATGAAGACACTACAATACAATGCAGACACTACTACAACAATACAATGATTGTTGGTTCATGAGCAGCTAATTCTAGAAAGAAAGTTTATTCTCCTTTTTGTAGTGATTCCAAGAACAGACATTATTTTATGGTGAGAGAAAACACAGTCATGTTGGAACAGCTGAGTCTTTGGCCAAGAGCTTTATTTAGCAAGCAAGTAGTGCAAATACATATTTATTAATGAGAACAACAGAAACTCAATCAAGAGAACATGCTGAAATAGAATGCTCCATAAAGTTTTACAGAACAATAGACTGGAGACTAAGCTGTACTGTACGGATCAGAAAAGCATGAAGGCCCAAAGCTTCACCAGGGTAGAATGACCTGTTACACAGAAATGGCAAGGGAAAGCACATCTCTGCTCCCTCTAGTATATTCTTTGCAGCACTGGTTTTCAATGCTTTGAATTGCAAGGTAAAGATAGAAGGATGAGTTTAAGTGATTTATACCCCTATTAACATCAGTGACTTAAAAATAAAATCAGCAAGCATGGAACATAAATTTAAGTCATTAACTTTCCATTTATGCATTTAGTTTTTACTCTGATGACTGGTCTTTCTTCACTTTTCAGACAAGGTTAACTTTCGCTTTGCCACTAAATCTAGACTTATAGCTACTATTTTTGCTACTGGTATCAGTCTGCAAAGAAAAGTAATCATCCATTGTTATGTTTATCCAGACTCTGGTATCACAATAATATGAATCTGATATCCCGCCTCCCCCAGTTCCTACTCTGCTACCAAAACTATGGAATAGAAATTGGAGGTACAGTGCACAAATACAGCTTTTAAAAAGCAATGAGAAGCCTTAAAAAAACCCAAGCCTTAAAAATCCTTCACATTTAAGATTATAAATTCATTTTGAAGCAATGTGTTGCAAAATTGATCAAATTTCTGACCACAAATCAACATGATCTCAGAATTAACAGGTCTCTGCCTCTCTGTCTCTTTCACAGGTTGATCTAAAAGAAAAAAATGCCTTCTTCCCTTTTTCTGTCAATTTCCCAATTGTGAAATTATTAATAATAAACTGAAAATCTTTCTCATGTCTCTGAAGTGAATTGCCAAAAAAGCTGAGGTTTTGAATGTCAAACCTAGGCACCAGATATTCAGCTAGTGACTTGTCCAGTTTGCTAGTTGGACCATGAAGTGTGGATGTCCACGGTTCTATGAATGTTTTCTTTACACAGCAGAAATTTTCCTTCACACAGGTTGAAATATTTGTCTCAAATCTTTAAAATAGCTGATCACATGTTTAAAATTGAATTCAATTATGTTAGCCAGTGAATTGCCTGGCAAGTTCCATATGATTATCTGTTACCTGACAGACATCACTGGGTAGAGACTGCAGCAATGAGCAACAGTATCATAATCCAAATTCAAGCATCTCTCTCTGTCTCTTTCTTCTTATAAAGCCTGTGTAGTAACCACTACATTCCCTAACTTTGTAGCAGTATTCCCAGAAACCTCCTCTGCACTTTGATATCAAAGTATTTCTCTGCTCAACTGTCTTTCACACAAGAACTCCAGAAGTGGCTGCTTTAAAGAAAAAGAAAAGTTGGAAACTGTCAAGAGAACAGGCTAACAACTAATCAGACACCTTTGAAGCCTCTCTGTTTCCAGGAAGCAGAAGTGTGTGTTGTTCAGACAACAGGACACTTACATATACACTTAACCAGATCCTGCTGTTCGCCAGAAGCAGAAGTAATATTGCTTATTCAAAGAAGAGGTAAAAACAATTTGCAGTCTTGAGTGTTTGCATGAAAAACAACACTTTCTGCTTTTGAATTGTGTTCTGCTAACAACCAGGTGTTTAGAAATGCACTGCAGAACAAGCATCAGATAACCAGAGTCTTTAATACTTTAACTGATTAAATGACTGATTTACCTCCTCATGAATGTGTTGACAGGAATTTTTCAAAGTGTCATTTAAAATAAGGTGGCCAAAAAAGCTGGAAGTTGCTCAAATTTGAAGGCATTTTTTAATGGTGCAATTGCTTTTGGTTTCTAACGTGTTGATTTCTATACCTCTGCTGTGAAGGGGCCAGCCTGGGCTGTGCAACCCAACTTCCAGTGACAGGAAAATCACAGGGGTCTAGCAGAACGTACCGGCCTCTCTCTCTGAAAATTATGAAAAGGGTGGTAAATTTGTGTTGAATTGTTTAGTAAAAGAAGTTTGTGCTGAGAGGACCACCCAGAGTGTTGTATTTAATATTCCCTAAAATGCTCACTCCATTTCACCAGATTTTAGTGGCAGATTTGTGTCTACCAAGGTTTCAGAAAAGATTTGACTTTTATGGGCTGTGGCTTTCTATCAGAAGCCTTGTTAGACATCAATGGCCTCTGGCACTTCTTTATCAGTGCTACTGTTGCCTAATTACAGCCTAATTGCTGTTTCCTATCCCACTGAACACCCAACAAGCTTGTGGCTCCCTCTTCTGTGTGTGTCTGATGGATGGGTTGTTGATTTGCAGTTCCCCAGGGTCTCTTTCCCTCTGCTCTGCTCCACAAGTAGCCTGTGTCCCATCTCAGGTAGTCCCATGACCTGTGTGCTGGTACTTGCTGTCACCAGGTACACCCTGACACACAAAAATACCCTCACAAAGCCTCTGCTGAAAAACTGCGATCTTTCCTTAGCTGCTTCACCTCCACTCTCTATCAGACACACACAAAGCCTGGTGGCTCTCAGAGCAAGGGCAGAAGCCTGTAGTTGCACACAAGCACACCTGGATTTATCCTAGTATTTACAGTAAGATCTGACTCCATGGCAACCTAAAGCAATGTGGGGGAACAGAAGCAGGAGGGCTGGCAGCAAGAAGGCAACTTAAGACAGGCCTCTTTGGTGATATCTTTGAAAGCAAACTAGCTGATGTGCAGAACCATCACGCAAATACTAGCAGCTTAATATTAATCTCAACCAAACCTACTCCCAGGGCAGGAAAACCTCAACTCTCTGCTGAGCACAGTTGCATGGATGTCCAGAAATAAAAAGGCTGCGTCACAGAGTTGAGCCTTACAGACTGGCCAGGAAATGACACTGCATGTTCAGTCCTTTGGGGCTACTTGTCCTGAGAAACAAAACCCTGCATTGCAGCTCTAAGTCAGCACTAAGGCACATCCATACTACAATGAATTGGCACTAACTTTTTAGATACCTTTTTTCCATACAACATGCTGACACAGCAACGGTCTAGCAGAGACTTGTATTTTAGCTCACATATTTACTATATTTGATATTACTGTCCTGAAACAAATGCTTTTTAGAAAAAAAGTCCCACGTAGTTTCTCCTGTGAATCCAGACCTCCACAATCATCTGGCAAAATCTTAAATCACTGTTTGGCCTCCAACTGACTTATTTTATAGACACAGACAAGGCATAGGTAATTTAAAACTCTGATCTAATGACTTTCATGGGGGCATCACTGAGTTCTTGCATTGTTTTCAGTTTTCTTCAGAGCCCAACACACCATGGCTGCATAGGAGTCATAGAAGACACCAAAACTATCTGAAAAATGTTTACTGAGTCAAATTATTTAAAGAAAAAACAGGACAAATACCAGAAGCCAATCCACACCGCTTGCTCATTTTCCCTAGAGCCGCAGGATGCAAAAAATCCTCCTCCCAAAACACTTTCCAGATAGTTTTTTAAAAGGAAATACAGCAGCATAGCTGGCAACCCTAATCTGCAAAAGCTCTACAGACTGTCCCCTGTAATCACTGCCTTGAACAAATAAGAAAGATGCACAGCTCTATACAATATTCAGTAGCACTTAGAATTTGATTGGAAATCTAATTACAGTTTAGTTCAGCAAGTAACTGTAAAGGGAAATCACATTTTCTCCCCTATTTCTTAAGTAAAGCCACTTGCACCCAAGTTTCCACACTGCAACCCCTATAGTTACCTACAAAATGCATCCTTTTGGACACATAAAACTGCAGTCAAATAAGTGAACATCAAATAATCTCCCTCCTGGCTCTTTTTCCACAAGTAACCTGTCCAGATGCAGCTGGAATTTGTTAGTAAATGAAGACACAAGTCCAAGAGGCAAAACAACCTCTCCAAAACCAGCATGCAACTTTTGCATAGCTTAGAGGCAAATCTCTTGCTTTCAAGTGGTTAAAACATCTTCAGTGCTCTGAGGGGCTTGTACTATCTGAGTTAGTGCAGTGAAACTGAAAGACAAGTCCACTTAGCTTTATACATGTTACCTGAGGAATATTTTCATCAAAAAAGCACAAAGCTCACCGAAAGCTAAATGATCCAACTTTTGGGGTGGTGATTGCTGTCCTGGAAGGCTTCACGCTGGCATGTCTGGACAGAGATGCTCAGCTTAACATTAATTCAGGCATCTCTGCATTATGCTGCAGTCTTGTGGTTACAGGATGGAGGCACTCTCAGATATTCCTGGAAGTGGAGAACAGCACCATATCCTCATTCACTTTCTCATGTGGTTGTAACAGCTCTCGCCAAAAACCAACAGATCACATCATACTGTATGCTGGACAGCAGGTTCCTTCCGTGAAAGAGACTTAAGAAATCCACTAAAACAAAATGATTCACAGCTCACAATGAAAGAAGTAGTTCCATCCCAGTTAGCTAAAGGACACGGAAAAATCACTCAGTTTTAAGAGAGAAATTATAGAAATAATTTTTGTTTCTGGTACAAGCATATTCATATACTTCTTAATATAATGTATTTCTTAACTTTTAATAACATAACAATATACACTTCTTAACTTTTACATATAAAAGTTAAAGAATTTCAGAACTGTATGTCCTGTATCAAGTTAGTCTACAACAACATGCTGTCTGCATGAACAAGAGGACTGGTGTTCAGGGAGAACAGAATATGTGGACCTCACACTTGCAAAAGGCTCTTTCAAAAGGTGGGCCCATGTTGGCTGCTGCCCACCATGCCTTGAACAAGAACAACCAGAAGCTAGAAAGACAAAAATCAATGCTGCATGATTACATTAGAAATCATCTCTGGTACACAACTGTCTAGGTCTCAGGAGCTGTAAGGTTGCCTACACTGTTTCACTGCTGGGATAGAATTAATTTTTCTTCGAGTTGTTTTCATTGGTGAATTTCCACTGCTTCTAGGAAAGTCATGAGCTGCTGAGCTCCAGTGGCAAGTTCACATGAACAGTTTATTCATTAAGTCTTATTTTGCCCTAATCTGTGTTGGTTTCTTAGGAGATGGCCAATATCTCCACTGGGAGACCTGCCAGAACCTCAGAGACACTGCTGAAATGTAAACCCCAAATCCATGTTTCACCCTTAACAACAGAAGAAGGGCATTTTGTTTCCAATGTGTTTGTCCCTGGTCACCCCAGAAAACAAAGACAGACTTAAAAAGAAATCTTGTTCCACAATGGAAAGACGTTTAAAAAATAACCAATTGAGAACAGACATCTAAATCCCTGATCTTGTTAGCGTTGCTTCAGTGTCCTCAAAGGGCTGTCAGAACTCTCTTCATCTATGAGAAGAAACCTTGTTAGTACCAGAAAGACAACGGAAATATGAAATATAAATCTAATATTTAGTGAGTTTACAACATGTTGGTTGCCCATAGCAACAAAAAGGCAGTATCGCCAGACACTGCTTAAATGAGACTGCAATTTTAATCAATATTAACCGAATGCACATGCAACCAAATGTTTATTCTTGACACAGAGCTGACATTTATGTACATCTATCAGGTTCAAAAGCTATTTTTCCAACATCCAAATCTGGAATACTTAAAGATACAGTGGTACAGCACCACAAAATTACCCTGTTCTTAATCAATACTGCATATAGAAAGTTTAAACCTTACAAAGAACAATCTAGATGAGCATGACACTCTTTCCTGGAAGTCTGGGCAAAAAGTCTCTTCTCTTGACCAGAAAATTTTACTGATTTTGGCTCATCAGGATATTTCTGTGACTCTTACACACGTTCCACACATTTTGGGACAGAACTGAACCCCTTCAGCACCAGCTGTCCAGGTTCACCCCTTTTTCAAAAGCTCTTTAGTAGTGACAGGTTCACAGACAGAACAGACTCAAACAATTTGGAGAAGAAGGATTTTTGCATTGACTTTATAACTCATCCCTTTGGCAGACCATAGTGGATGGAGCTTTGGCACAATTTTTAGCTTGAACAGCGAACCACAGAATATTCTGAGTTGGACAGAACCTACAGGGATCATCAAGTCCAACTCTTAACTGCTACGTGTGTACCTGCTATGCCAAAACAGCAGAACAACAGCTTGCAGGAAGGCTTTGCCTTGCATGCCCTGAAGTGCCTGAAGTACTCCAGCATACCCAAACTCGTCAGAGGCCTACAGGTAGCAAAGGAACCACCACACAGGCCTCCCACCATCCGCTGGATAATTGCAAGCCTGCAACAAAGCCACCATGAGGCAGTCCACGTTCCTGGTCACTGAACCTTGTAATGCAGCTTAATTTCTCCAATCTAAATACCAAGCCCTGAAAGCTGCTGTATCTCTTGCCGATTTTCTAGATAACATTAGGTATCCAGAAGGGAGCTGTTTGCATTAAAAATAGGATGTGTCACATTAAGCCATTGGAACATTCTGTAAAAGCCGGGGGAAATATTTTTAAGAAAGCACTCTAAACAACATTGGCTGTTGTTCTTGCTACTTCTGTAATTCAAGGGGCATTCAGCACAGTACAGGCTGCCCTGTAGCCGAGTTCTAGCGAGAAAAGTCCAAGTTCAGCACCATAAACAATGCTAAATCTATAGAAATCCTTGTCCGGGTTATGAGATGGAGATAAGGACTTCTAAGAGCAACTCCTCTGGCAAATAGAAGGAATCCTTGTCAGTTGCTTCACCAGCAGCTTTTGACCCAGCTCTGAACCGTAGGTTTGTTCTCAAAAGCTTTAGCTCAAGAGTCTCACAATGTGCAATATAATTCAGTTGACACTGGGGCTGGTTGGTGCCCTATCCTGTGATGTTTCCTGGCATGTATGATCACAAAGTCACCTCTGACTGTAACATCCAAGACTGTGACAATACAACTTGCTGTGGAACAAGTGACAGAAGCACGCACCAACATATTTGTGTAAACTAAGCTTAAACACATGCTGAGGATGTTACAAACCAGCCACTGCAGTGTATGTGTACAAACTGGTTTTTCTTAAATTGAAATGTCTGTGCACTGTTACTGCCAGCCAATGCACTGTGAAACCCTCTCTGTTTCACCAGAGCAACGTTATGCAGTATTATTTTTAGATACTTTCACTGACACTTGGAGCTCTAATATTTCACCCACTACAAGTACTGCTGGAAGGGAAACATTTAGTAGCCAACAAAAGCTTGTTGCAGTACCAAAGCCAGCACCTGAGGAAAAACCAGAGCCATGACCAGCATCTCAAGCAGGACTAGGTACATCCTTCTTACCAGAATAAGTTATTGCAATAATTCAAAGCAACATAAAAGAGTAACTGTCTAGGCACTGGCGGCTGTAAGAATCTCAATCATTCCATCATACCAACCTGATAATGATAATAAGGCAGATTTCAAGGAAAGATGTTGTTCTTATAAACCAACCAGCTGAGGTTTGCAACAAAACAAAAAGGTAAAGGTTTCTCTTTTTTTTTTTTTAATTTCTTGACTTCAGAGGCATGAGGAAGAGAAAACCAGTGAGAAAAGTTGAAAGATAAACATCTATTCAACATCAAATCATCCACACCACAGAGGAAAGACCTCTATAAAAAAGTAGTGGTAAAGGCAGGAGTTACTCAGAGTAACATAAAATAATATCAAAGCTAGCAGAGTTGGTTACCCATGTTTTTTAGCCCTTCACAGAGCACAATGTAGTCATGCAAGACAGGACAGAGACCCATCTCAATAATAAGTAAAATGCCTTCTATCTCCTTACTCAAAGGTATGTAGCCCATTGAAATGACTTGGAGTTTTGGTTGTTTGCTTTGTGTTTTTCAAGGTATACAAAGAGACTGATACAGATCATCTGTGTACTGGCAGACATGCAGGTTTATCAGCAGCTCACTAGCTTTGTGAAACTGAAAATCATGCTGCATTTCAGCCAGGTCTGAAGACAGACCTGCATCTGTGGCAGAGTAAAGCAATACCAAGACATCCACTGACCTGGAGATAACAGCTCATTAGGAGTCCTTAAGATGTTTTCCTCACTGTTCCCCTCCATTACTGATGCTGAGATTTCAGGCATCAATCCTTTCATCATCCCAGAAGATACCTCTGTTCTCCATTCAGAACTTTTTGATGTGCATTCATTGCTTAGCTGACCCTCTGCCCTAAATAAGGTTCTTGCTCCTTTTCGATACACATCCAGTTGAATTTCAGAACAGGAACTCTAACCAGGAAACATTAAGTAGGCTGAAATAGCTGGACACAGATGGTGGTTTTCCAGGTGATCTGCCAAACCAAAGGAGGGCCAGGTTTACAGAGTGACTTACTTCACTCCAGCAAGCAGTAACAGAACTTTTAAATAAATCTCAGTGGTTCGTAAGCCCTCTCCCCATCCTAGTTTAGAAGAATCACCAAGATATATGTAAATTTTAACAGGTAGAAACTGGGCATACTCAGGAACTGCCAAATCATAGAGTCATCATAGGTCCACAGAATGGCCTGGATTGGAAGGGACCTTAAAGATCATCTTGTCCCAACCCTCTGCCCTGAGCAGGGAGACCTTCCACTAGACCAGGCTGTTCAGAGCCCCATCCTTGAACACTTCCAGGGATAGGACATCCACAATTTCTTCAGACAACCTGTTTTAGCACCTCACTACCCTCACAGCAAAGAATTTCTTCCTAATATCTAATCTAAACCTACTCTCTTTCAGTTAGTAGCCATTCGTCCTTGTCTTGTTATCACATGCCCTTGTAAGAAGCTCCTTTCCATCACCCTTGAAGGCTGCCTTTAGGTACTGGAAGGCTAAAGCCTCAAAGCCTTCTCTTCTCTAGGCTGAATAATCCCAATTCTCTTACCCTATCCTTGTATGAGAGGTGCAACAACTCCTCCTTTTAAGCTTTTATACTTCCAGGATTGTTTCTTTTTTTAAAAAAACAACTTTCTGTGAGACAAAAGCAAGTAGTTTTAAAATAACTTCAGAAGACAGCTACCTGGTTCTTCCAGCCTTTAAGAAGTGTCTAACTGAAACTGTTGACACTGTTTAGGAGAGGTCCTATCCATACATAGTTTCTACCCCATCAAGGCCATGTCTGTTAGGTGCCTCACCCTCTGAAGGAGATTGTACATTCCACCACCACTCAAGCGACCACAGCACAGTCCCACCCTTCAGACAGGAACCTTCCTGAAAACTAACCAAGAAGCTCTGGTTTAGTGCTGTGTGTGCTCACCATCCAAGCACTGCCTGCACTATCTGATGCACAGTGAGACTTGAGTTCAGGCAGTGTTTCCTTACAACAGACTGTGGCTTCGAGGCATTAACTGGAGGTTATGCTGACAAATACAGCAAAACTCACTTGGAAACTCAGGGAAGGATGACAACAGCTTTTGAAAAATCTGACCCAGCAATATAAAATGGCAACTGACAGAACTAATGGAGGGTGGACTGAGTAAAGGATGGTATTACCACATGCATAACAATATTTTGAAGTTGATTTTTGTGAGAGTGACAGATCCATAAGGACATTCACTATGCACTGCAATGTGCCAGGGAAGCAGCCCTGTCTTTGAAGAACAGGCAAAGATGCATCTAAAAACTGATTTAGACACATTGTGTTTGTTAATCCAAAAAAAAAAAAAACAACCAAAAACCCCAAACCAAAACAAACAAAAAAACAACAAACAAACAAACAAACCACCAAACAACAACAACAACAACAAAAACCCCCAAAAAACCAAAATGAAACAAAACAAAAACAGAAACAAAACCAAAAAAAACCCCAACCAACACCAAAAAAAAAACCCCAGCTGAATGAGGAGTGCAGAAATTACCAAGATACTCATTTGGAAGTGACCACCATTAAATTTCATATGATTTACCAGCTAAACACTGAATGTGTTGTTTTTATTATCGCTGGCAATCAGCAGAATTAAATCCCATGCCCTAACAATGCCCTAGGAAGAGTGCTTCTATTTTTGCATAATAAAAAGGATGAACTGACTTCATCCTTGAAAAATTAAAGGATTTGTCAGGTTTATCAATTAAGACCACAGCCTGAAGTACAACTTCAGAGTACTAAGAGAAAATTCTACAGCCCCGCTAAACGAAAAGAACAAGTTTGTAATATCAAGGGGATAAAAACTCAGCAAGGGTCTAATACACTCAGAATATCAAGCCTGGAGTGGCATTTAGCAGACCTGCTTCATCCATGCCTCCTGGCTCTGTGTGTGTCAGCATGAACATGTTATCGCCATTGCAACGACTCCTGGCAATTCCCTGTGATGTTAATAAGCTCTGAATTTACGCAAAATCTCTCAGTGCTTCTGCAACATCTACCAACCAAGATATCAAGGCAGGATACCTGAGGTAAAAGCATCTAGCTTTCTCCCAGTTACTAATTAATATAGCAAGCCAGACTTCAGTGGCCATTTGAAAATCTTTCAAAATGCTGGCCTAGAAAAAAAGAGTTAACAAAAACACATCATGACCCTGTTCTGAGATCCTACATATCTACTGAAAAAACTTCATTACCTATTCCTATAATCTGACAAATCTTTCACAAAAGACAAATCAGAAGCCAGAAATAAAATGCTTGATCCTCAAAGCGATTAGGATTTGAAAAAAGCTGTCAGGACCTTGTGCAATCAAGTAAATCTGCAACGACAGAATAACGTCACAGTTCTTTACAGAATTATCCATGGTCATTCAGAATCACAGCCACTGTCAAAAATATCCATGGCTTAATAAGGAGGAAATTAAGTGAGCCAGCATCAAACACACACCTCTTATGCCACTAAAAGCACAATGTGCCTCTCCAGCCAGGTTCTAGGACATTAGCCAATAAGCTTCCCGAAAACCAGCACTACCATGCACATTGTACTAAGCATTGATTCAAGGGTTAATCATGTGGACAAGCAAGGGGAAACTTTGGGACTATTGGAATTGCTACCATGAAATACTGGTTTTCCGATCATAGTTGAAAAGAGAGATGGCACATATGTTCTCCATCTCATATGCAGGTGCAACAGCCAGGGTCCCAGCCACTGAAAACAGTTGAAGTGTGCACCTAACTCACCCATTTGTTAAACTGAGCACAACTTATGGTCACAAACCAAGCAGAAGGCATCTCTCCCCTAAAAGTCACTACAGAAGCACCTCTAATCTTCTAAGTCCTACCAGTAAACCTTGTGGGACAAACTTTTCTTACTGGGTTGGGCTCTATGTGAAGAAATTTTTTCCCAAAATTCAGGGATTAATCTTTGAGAAGTCAGTGTTGCAAATATAGAATCTTAGAGTTAATAAAAACGCATATCTGACATTTCCCACTGCAGCACAGGGGAACTTCTTTTCTGCAGAAAGCATGAGTTATAAACTCTGTGTAGCTACATAATCCAAATAAAATATTCTCCCATAACCAGATAATCTCTTTATAATATAAATAATTCTTACATGCGCAGCATGGATCATCCCAGCTATTTTCACAATCACTTTGCCCTAATTTTTGCAAGAAGTACAAGAAATTCTTTTCACAGAACTGCTTTTATGATATGCTTTCTAAGGTACATCCACCAAAGGGTTTGGCTCTGCTGGAAATGATGAAAACAAGGGGCAGTATGACATTTTATTTTATCAGAGAAGTAGAGAAATGGCTTATATCTTGCAGCATTCTAGACTATATCTTCAGGTTTTGCATTGGCCTCCTGAAGTGGCAATTCCTGCCACTTAAATGTCAGTACAGATGTGTCACAACGTATTTTCAAGAAGTGCCGGACTTGCTCAAACTCCTTTAACAATACCCATTTCCCTCTAATTGGAGCAATCATAACTGGAAGCTGATCTGACTTTTGACACACACATTAACAGGAATGGAATCAGAAGCCAGTAGTTTCTCCTTGGCTTGTCAACTGCCAAGAACTCAATGTGAAGTGCAGCTTTTACATGCTCCAGTGGGCTAGGTGACCTCCATCCTCAAAGCCTGTGAACATGTTGTTCCTGTTACTATTCTCAGAACTGCAACTCCCTTTTTTCCCCCTTATATAAAGGGAAATTAAGATTAGAGATCTAGACAGACCCATAGGCCCAAAGGAGACTGGTAGGGACAGAGAGGAATGATTAGGTCTTTCCCTGGACAACAACACAATTTTCCTGCAAGATCCTTTGAAGTTTTAGAATTCCAAGCTTAGAAAGGAAAGCTTTTTCTGCTGTTTCCATATCACATGGAGCCTGTGAAAGTCCTATAACACACTTCCATTTGTATGCTATCCACATATCCCCCAGCCTTTCTCAAGAGACATCATGCTTGGCTTACTCTTGCTCCACATTTATTCCAGAGACAGATGCTATGAGAAACAAGGTTCAGGTATGGTGCATTGCCTTGTGCTTTCAAAATAATTCTGCATTCGCTACCACTAGGGCTCAATGCCACAACTAACAAGACACCAGATAATTTTAATGATGCAGGTTGTACTTATGCTAATCTATTTTGCCTCTGGAACAAAGATGTCCCCCAGAAGCATTAGTGGAAGTGTTGCTGCAGAGGGGAGGCTGTGCAGTCAGAGCTGGTCCCTGTACTGACATAGGAGCACTGCACATTTCTCTGCATACCTTAGGCTCTTGCTCCAAACCAGTGAAGTCTGGAAGGTTGAACCTCCACTAGTTCTGTTCCATCAGCATGTTTGCCCCTTTCCATGCATTGACTGACAAAGCACTGACTGCAAAATTTTTATGTAGTGTTCAGCTGGAGAGTCTGGTCTGGCCATCACAGACAGCGTATTTTTCATTTGCATCACATGCATGTTCTTGGAAAAAAAGGTCATGTTTTCATACAAAGAAGTATATTGTTTTTAGACACGTAAGTCACAAGATCCCGCTAGACAAAAGCTCTGCAATGCTATCTCTGGTTAGAAACATTCCTATTCATTTTTTTGTTTCAATTAACAACATGCACCCCATGCAATGCACACCTCCTTCCGCCCCTCTCCCATTTCTCAGGTCAGTCTGCTCAAACAGCTCCTTGGATGTTCGGGTTCTGTAAACTTCAGAAATTTTATAATTTGTCTTTTATTACAAATCAAGCTACTTGCAACAATTGACAACGAAATAAGTTTGATATGACAAATCAGGCCCTACAATTGAGTCACAATCAACGAGGATAAGACCTATGAGTATTAAATTATAAATACTTTCCTCTACTATGTTAAATACTACAGGTAAAAGCCTTTTTAAACAGAGACTTCTAACCAAGCATCCCCAGTTACTTTCCTGTAGTTCAACCCTTAACCTGTACTGGTACATATTCCTCACTAGGTGCAGGGCTGTACACTTACCTATGTTGAACTTTATCACTTCATTTTAATCCCCATACCTTCTCTTCTCTAACAGATATTAGACCTTCATGCTTCAACAACCTCCAAGAAATTGCGTTCCTAGAACTAGCTGGCTCAAAACATGGGAAGTCCCATCTGCTTCCCTTGTCCTATCATTAGTCTGCTGTAAGGCTGGTACATCTGCCAAAGAGTGTAACGGGAACAGTTCATTGTCTGGGGACATGACTTAAGCAATACTAATGAAAGAGCTTAGGCAAGTGTAAATTAATCTCTTCTGAATTTACAAATGTGTGCCTAACCAACAGGTCCTTTTTCAATACTGCAGTACACTGTGAATGTGCTCTTCTGGAGGAACTGCAGTACTTCCTCACTTTAAGTGAAAAAGCAACAGTTTCTTAAGTCTGAGAACACCACCACAGAGATGAGCACAGAAACTCAAAAGATGTCAAATTACCTTAGTTAACTTTGCAAAAAAAGTGAAATGACAAACTGATGAAGACACAAATATAACTGCATTTAAGGCAGCTAAAGATGCCTGGTCCACCAGGTGAAAAAGATCGACTGGTCAACCATAAGACATCTGTTTGAAAGAAAGGAGCATGAGAGACCACCACCAAAGCATGCTATCTCATCCCAGCTAAAAAGCTCTTCCAATGCCTGTGGCAAACTTGATGAAAAACCAGAAACCACCATGCCCCAAATTCAGTGGGGGATAGGGAAGGAAACAAGAATTAGATCAGCATAAGCAACTCTAACTTTGATGCAAGAACCAAGATTAATTTTCACCTGGGATCACATACAGACAAAAACATGAAACAAGAAATAACCTAGGTAAACATTTTGCTTGGATATGGGTGTACCAAATCACTAACCTAAATTCCCATGCAATCAGTAAAACATGCAAGAGGGAAATGATCATTAGAATATTGCTCTGTGCTTGCCTTAGGAACAAAGATTGTCTACAGGATTTATAAGACTGAACGCTGCAGAGCCCAAAAGATAGGACCCATATAAATGGGAGTTGGCTCAGAAAGGAAACAGAAAAGAAACTAAGAAAAAGCAGTGGCAGACAAGCATGAGTCAAGACACCATACCACATCCAAGAAGGAACAATCCATGTCTGATGGTGCTGGATGCTGAATGAAACAGCAGCTACTCAGAAAATCTCTAACACAGACTATTCTGGAAGCATGCTAAGGAAAGAGCTGAGGTAGGTTTGTTCTA
Source organism: Illadopsis cleaveri (assembly GCA_013399915.1). NCBI lineage: Eukaryota > Metazoa > Chordata > Aves > Passeriformes > Timaliidae > Illadopsis > Illadopsis cleaveri. Next base: position 62,209 of record VXBB01011133.1, on the reverse strand, counting down.
CTTGCTTCAGCACTGCACACAGAGTCTAAACAATGTGCTCTGGTAGGCAGATGGTGCTGGGTTACAGGAGTCAATTGGTGGCCAGTTATTTGATAGCCAACAACTTTGTTCTACGCAGTAGAAATTAGCAGTCTGAGAAAGAATCTAAACATGTTTTAGCAACGTAACTTTTTCACAGCAGAGGGTGCATCTCCACTAGACAGCTGGCCAGTAGAGCTGGAATACCTTTTTAAGATTAAACAAACAGTACTCCCCCTTTTCACTTCTGTACAGGAAACAAGGTCTTATCCATCTTTAAAAAGCCTGGGCTCTTCCCAACAAAAGCAATGTGTGCTACCTTCAGCTTCACTGAAAATACACTTTTCTCAGTCCACAACTAAGATGACTGCAACTCACCTAGTAAAAGCAGTTGGGATGCAGCCCTAATACTTTGCAGGAATTAGGAGAACATTTCTTTGTAAAGAAGTTTCCTGATGTGCTAAACCTTGCTATCCTGTGAATTGGTGATGGATTGGTGTCTAGAAGTTGAGCAGATTTGCTAGCAATTACTCTTCAAAATTAAGCAAATTTCCACCTACAATTTCATTCACTCTGACTCAGTAATCCTCAGAAACAAACCAATGAAGCAAATGCTTGCTTCTGATTGCTTACCACAAAATGGACACTAATCCATCACACAAGATGACACTAAAATTCAAAGAATAATGGTCAGACTACAAATGCTTTGAGCAGAATTGATGAATTTACTAGTGGCAAGTGGCTGCATCACTACAACGTCACTTTCATAGTGACAGATACAGAATAACCTTGGGGGAACCTTATACTCAAAATGGCACAAGACTTCACTGAAGATGTATNCTGTGAAAGGTGACAAATAACTGATCTACGTAGAAGCTGAAAGGCAACTACTCCTGCCAAGGTAGTAAAATGCCTAGAAAAACAGGCACACCGTCACTGACTGACAACAAGTCCTGCCATTAGCCAGTTTTTAATCCTCTACCCCACAGATCAAACTGGTGACGAGGTCTCCTCCTCTACCCTTATCAAGTTCAGGGTTCAATATCACCAAAGTAAAATGTACCTCCAGACATGTCACAGCCCTGTTGGTACGCTGGAGCTTTTCTGGAATGAAGGCTTTCAGAATTAAAGGCATGCCTTGTTCTCCTCTCTCACCCTGAAATTTTGCTCATCTTGTCTCTTTACAGACCTGCCACTACCTACTGGCAGAGAGAGGATACAGCTACATCAGTAGCAGAAATTGCTGTCTGAGTAGGCAGTAGCATCATGCTACAGATAGCAAGCTCTTGGGAATGACAGTAGAATCCCAAGAGTGGACTGTGCAGATTTAATTGTTCATAGAGTTCACTACTCCCTTTAAATATCTTTCTTCACTCAGGAGGAGATTTCCAAATATGACTGACAGAACAACTGTAGTCAGGGCTTGTACAAAGAAGTGGAGAAGAAGGAACAACGCTCCTGCAGAGACAGTGCCAGCCAGAACACACTCCTAAATCCTGACAGGTCATCCTCCATATACAACAGCACATCCCTCACCACCTTCATTTGGGAGCCTGTGCTGGATCGCATTGCTGGAGTTTCAGTCTGGCCTGGGGTGGTAATGAAAATATTCCTGTACCTCTGCACCACAGTCCTGAGATGGAACAGGGAAGTGACAGGACAAAATCCCAATAAATTGAAGTATTCAGGGAGGCAACTGTTAGGCCAGTGCTATAGATGACATGACAGTGCATCAAAAAAAGCTGTAAAATTAAAAGTAGCACTATCTGAAATCTTTTTCAGGACCCACAGTACTGCAACATTACAAATCTCATGTACTGTAGGCATTTACAAAATGTAGCTGTGTAACCCCTGGGCTACATTATAATGAATATATATAAGGATGACATTTTCATTTTAGAAGCATTTTCCTTCTAGAAAAATGAGGGGTTTGTGTACCTGCACTACAGACCTAAAGTTATATTGGCACACTATTTATAAGCCTTACATGTATAACTTTTCTTTTGGCTTTAGTTACTTTTGATTTCCTGTTCTTCAGTTTTTCCTCATTTTATGGAGAGATCTTAGCAAGCAGCACCACTTTCTTAAGGTGAGATAGGCAGTATTTTGCAGAAATAAAGAATGCAGATTTTGTAAGCCTGCTGAGCACTCATACTCTCTGCTGACTAAAATTACAGTTTGTTCCTTAAAAACTAAGTATCTGATAAATAATATAATTTATTTTTATTCTCTTCTGATGTTATAAAACAAAGCTGTAAAGAAATGCACCTTCTGTACCTTCAAATTTTCTGAAAATTTTACACTTTCAGGACTGGTGCAGATTTGGCATCTCAGCTGAAGAGCCAGCAGTATCACTGTAGGATTTGGCTGCACAAAATCCTTAGTTTGGCTGTCATCACCATAACTGGAGCTCCCAGCCTGAGGCCCCTGCTGGCAAGGAATCAGGCCAGGCGTGGTGCTTCAGATTGAGATATAGGAACCACCAGTCCAATTTCTCTGGAAAGAGCTCCCGTTTTTCATGTGGGCTGAAAACTGGGGAACTGAAATACTGCATTCCTGCTGTTTTCAGAAATGGAGCCAAGTCTTAGAAGTTTGTGTCAAAGCTCCACTGAAGCTTCTGCACTTTGACAAACGCATTCTTAGGAAAAGTGGTACTGATGCCATGTAAGCAAAAGCACTTTCACTCTACTTTCATTTTTGTGCTAAGAACAGAAACTGCCTGTGTCAGTCCATGGGAGCAACATGTGATCCAACACGGTCACCTGTCAGCTTGCCATCACATGCCAGCCAGGGCTTGGTGCATGCTAGAGACATGGGCTTGGGAGGCATCCATGTTCCAGCAGACTCAAGATACAACCCCACTGCACTGTGCTCAGTACCTTTCATTTTAACAAAAATACTAAGGGTTTGGCAAGAGTTTAGGTAACAATCCAAATCACAGATTTAAAAATCACAGGGAGAGTGTGTGGTGAGACTCCAGTGCTGAAGAAAAGATGGCTCTACACACAACTACAGGCTCAGCCATTCTTATTTCAAAGGGAATTTTACTTCTTTTTCATCTGCAGCATCCTCACTGTGCAAGTTTTTCTTTATCTCTCTTCCCCTTTAATATCTACCACTGTAAGTAAACCTTCCTAGCAAAAAACTTGTGAGAAAACAAATCATTACAACAAATGCACCACCACCAACAGACTGGGAAAAATTTGACTAGTTGGAAGTTAAGACATCAAATACCAATTCCATCAGCCAAGAGAGCTATCTACCAGGTGTAGGTGCCCCAGAAATAATGAATTTCAGGCCTCACCATATCCCTGCAAACCCTGAATTGATTTTATCTGGAAATAACCCACTACCCAGCAGCTAAAGAAGATCCTTTCTCTGAGTCCAGACAGATCACAACAGGTTGAGTTGGAAATGAACAGGATCTAAGCAGAACAGAGTTCCTGCAGTTGAGCTTGCATCATATTGATAAGGATGATGTGACACAAAGCATTGGGAGTAAACAAAACTGTAAATTAGTTTATATTAATTTGAAAAGGCAGACATTTTAAGGATAGAAGCCAAATGTGACCATTATATAAGAATAGAAATGTGGATCGGAACAAATAATGCCATTTTCATGAACAGACACGACATGAATGTGACCAAGTGCCAGTTACCACCCTGTCTTCTCTTCCAGGGTGAAAATGTACAGAATTGTACCACAGTATCAAAATACGCAGTGTAATGTGTCTCTCCAAAATTTGAAACACTGGGCCTCATCCCATCTGACAACTGGATGATGTTTAACCAGGTTAAACCAGTTTAGCAGGTAGTGTATGCCATCTTGTCCATCTGCACATAGCAACTCTGTCTCATTAAGTCTTGCGCTGAACCTCTCCTTTGGGTCTACATCAGTTACCCAGCAGTTCTTAGCACACATTTGTAGAGGTCACACAGTGTCAAGCCAGCTTGTCTGACTTCACGATGCTTATCCAAACACGCTGGAAAGAGGAGGAAAATGACCGCCCACCTTCCTAATTTCATATCTCTGCATCCAGTGTGAAGCATTGGAGGGCACATATGACAGACCTGGCCAACATGCAATCTGCACACCAAATGCTGTTCAGCTCTGCAATCCCTATCTGACTTGCTATCAGCAGAGAGAAACTTGCAGGAACCAGAGATCTTGGTAGGCTTTGTCCAGCCTGTACAAGTTGGGTGCTGTCCTTAGCCTTGCAATGGGAAGCCAACGAGGACCTTGGTGGGACAAGGCTGTCAAAGAGACGACTTTCCCCAAACAGGCACATTCGAGTTTTAAAGAACTCAGTTTTGCAAAAAGCCATGTCAGGTTCTCTATCCCTGCTCTGTAAAGAAAGCACTGATTTGTCAGAATGTACAGTCAGTAGACACCAGATATTAATGCAATATCACCCCTCACAGACAGCTGACCAACAAATAGTGCAAGTGTCAGCGGCAGGTCTGGAGGGTGGAAGGGTTCAGAAAGGTTTCAGACTGCTTTCCAAGAAAGATATAGCTGCTACATGCTGAAGAGAAGCCAATTTTAATTTTGAAGATGGGCAGACCAGCAGGCCTGTCAGATGGTTTCCAGGCAGATCAGCAGCAGTTGTCCTGGAGTTCAGTATAAAGACAGCAAAAGCTAAGATGACACTTAATCTGTCAGATGAACAGACATTCAAAAAGCATGCATGCTGGTCAACAACACAAAGTTCAGGATTTTGAGCCAACGGCTAGCTTCACAAACCTCGTTTCAGGACCTGTCAGATACTGGCCAGCACTGAGAGGGAACAGTGCTTTCCTGGGACACCCTGTTCCCGTTGAAACAGGATGAAAAAATATTTCATCTAGTGTATACTCTATAAATCAAGCAAGGGACCTTTTCTTTGTTTGCTTTTAGCAGGGAATAATGTTTAGAAACATTTTTTAATATATAGCTTCAGTGGCAAGTCACAATGACTTGTAGGTAGCACGTGAAAAACAAACTTTTACTTCAGCTTTCTGGATGTGGAAAAGAGTTACAGTTGCATCTCTCCCTAAGATCACTGGAACCGAAAGCTTTTAAACTGGGAAGAAGACAGTAAGTCCTGAGTTGATAAGATTATTCTGTACTTTTGTACTGATTTTGACAGGCATAACATTCACTTTCTTCATAGTAGCTACCATTGGGCTGTGTTATGGATTTGTGCTGAAAACTGTTGATAACATAGGGATGTTTTGGTTACTGCAGGATAGTGCTTGCAGAATCAAGGCCTCTTCTGTTTCTCACCCCACCCACCAGCCAGGAGCCTGGTAGTACACAAGAGGCTGGGCAGGCACACAGATGGGACAGTTGACCCCAACCGGCCACAGGGCTATTCTATACTGTATGCTCAGCACATAAAGCTGGGGGAAGAAGTAGGACAGCAGGAGATGTTGAGAATGATAGTATTTGTCTACCCAAGTATTCATCAGGCATAATGGAACCCTCCCTTTTTCTCTGGGCATGGTGAACACCTGCCTGCCCAAAGGAAATGGTGAATGAATTCCTTGTTTTGCTCTGCTTGTGTGCATGGTTTTAGCTTTACTTATTAAAATGTCTTCATCTCAACCCACAAGTTTTCTCTCTTTTATTTGTCTGATTCTCTACCCCATCCTGCTGTGGGAGGGAAGTGAGCAAGAGGCTGTGAGTGGTTTATTTGTTAACTGGGTTTAAACTGCAACCTTAAAAGTACAGAAGAGGAGGGAGGGTGACAGACAAATTGTAATTGTAATGGCATAATGCAGTAGTATTGGCAAGAACTGTGTTACCCAAGCAAATTAATACAATAAACGCCAGACTTGCAAGGATTCTTGCAAGTATCCAGTCCCTATCTGCAAAGTACAGACCAGGAGCTACAAAGCAGAGGAAACCACCAGAAACGCTGTACCAAACTTTCTACATCCCGCTTCTGAGACCATTGTCAACATTTCCATACCTGTGGAAAGATCCTATACATCCAGTCACAGCAATTGTGTGGATAGACCCCCAAACACTCAAGACCGCCAAAACCACAAGGTTTCACTATGAGCTCCAGTAGTTAGAAAAGAACTGAAACCCTGAAGCACAGATTTAGAATATTTTTTTTAGTGCAAGTGTTAAAGCCCTTTGTGAAAAATTTCTAATTCTGTTGAAGGAAACTGTTTCCTAAGCTTAGTATCACTGCTGCCCAATCCACCAACCTATCCTGAGACAACTGGGTTGGACCAGAGAAGCTCTTTGGACTCTGCTTGGTTCATGTTCATGCAAACATGCATGTATCTGCAAATTCCACTCTTTCACTATTATCATGGAGTTTCTAGAAAACACTTAGGAGTATGGTTTTGTCTGGCAGCAGCTTTTACAAACTTGCTACTTTCACTACTATGCCTGCAATAAAACAAATAAAGATGGCCATTCTTGTCACATTTGTTGTATCTTCTATATAAAATCCACCAACAATAACTAGGGAATGCAACAAGCCCACATCAGCTTGTATGGACAGTTTTTTGCCCTACCACAAAAGTCTGAAGCCAAAGAAACAACACCGAAAAAACCCAAACCTGAAACAAAACCAACCCAAAACAAAACAAAAAACCCACACAAAACAACAACAAAACCCAAAAACAACCAAACTCAGAACGCAACCCAAACTAAGCACATTTTCTGACTTTATCAACACTCCCACAATAACAGAAATGTTTTTCTTGCCACTGAGGGATAATTTGAGTCTGTAGACCTTGTAGAGCTTTTCTGTTCACAAGACATTTATTGTGCTCTCAACTTATTAAAAACACTAGCTGCAACAAGGAACTGAGGCTGTGTTTACATCAACTCTAAATAATGCATGGTTTGATATATTTGAAATCTCGGAAGTGCTTCAGTGCTAGCATAAACCTGACAATAACCAATCCCCACTTGCTGCCAAAACGAACTGTGCAAGTATTTCATTAAAGTTCTTTCCACCTTCCCAAACAATTCATAGGCCTGTCTCACACAATCAGATGCCGAGAGGGGAACTGCTTACTCCTGGTGCCAAAACAAATCAACACCTTGAGCAAGCAAGCATGTTATCCAGCTTTCATTTTAATGCCAAGATGAACGGTATTTCAACAGGTCCCAGGTTACTAATAACACACCTCCAGCCAGAGACTGAGGAAGACAAGAGTAAGGAGAAGGGAACACACAAGAGAACCTCTTCCAGGTAGAAAACAGAAACGGGCAAACACATTCAGGAGTCCTGTGGCAGGCAGACGGGGCACAAACAGGCCTGCAGCATTGGAGCAATGCAGCTACATGCTCATAAGAAGTCTTGCATGACTTGATGATGGTCTAGCATCTCCCCTGGCTGCCAGCCAGCTGGCCTTGCATCAAAACTAATTTCAGAAGCCATCAAAAGCCCAGGACCACTCTACCTGCCCACTTACGCATCTGCAAAGTCCTGTGAGCGTGCAGACTTCCTTCTCTGCAAAGATTCCCCAGGGTGCCATGTAGTAGTGTAACCATTATGTCGGGCTCTTCAGAGCTCATTAATTGAGTAATTGTGTCTACGACGTGAAAAAACATCCTGATAAGAAAAACACATGCCATGGCACGGCATCAAACCCTCACAGACTGCTTTTCTTACACAAATAATTTTATGTGAGTAAAGCTGATTTGACAGAGATGTTTCTTTGCAGAACACCTGGA
>VXBB01011133.1:0-38876 GCA_013399915.1 Illadopsis cleaveri | reverse complement strand
CTTCAACAGGAAAACAAAGTGAATGTGCTTTGAAACCCAGTTCTAGGCTTACAACACTGTAACTGCCTGGAGCTAATCCAAAAGGGAAAATGGTGCTGGAGCTTCACTCAGTTAAGGAGGACCCAGAGCCAACCCTGAGCTTTTTATGTGCCTCTGTGCAATACACAGGACAGGGAAGTGTCATACAATTTTATTGCTATTTCTCCCCAGATTGATTCAGTAGCATTGCAATTGGTCACCCTTCCAGTTTTTTCTCTCTTCTCTCTGCCTTATAAAACTCTGGCGTTGTTCCCTGTCCTTAAAATAGCTGTGAAAGGGAAGTTTTATGTATGTCCCCCAACTCAGGCAGTAAAAATAGTTAACAGCAGTACTTTTTTTTTTTTTTTTTCACAGTGGTCAATTCTGAAAGTACTCCTATTGAGCTTATTATTTATTTTTGGACAGTGTAAATTTTAAAGACATGAGTTGTCTGTCTCACCCTACAGAATACAGCTAGCATTTTTCAAGTGCTACCATAGCTTAGATAATAATTAAAATCAAGAAAGCCCATTGAAATAGTGTGGTAGGAAGCAGGATGTCTGTTCTGGCTTCCACTTTGAGCCAGGTTGGCCCCAAGCACTGTAGTTGTGGTGGGATCACCTGCACATGAGGTATCTGCAATGAACTGACCATCAAAGAACTGAGCATAAACATGGTGATTTTTTGGTGCTGTACATGGTATTAGTANGTTACATATTGTAACCCAAGACAAGGATATCACAATTTCAGAACAAGATCTGTTGGTGAAGATAATTAATGCAGCTAATCTCAGGTAGTTACTTTTCCCATTCTGTGGCTCAAGGACAAAAGGTAAAGCTTTTCTCAGTCTGTAAGAATTATGCCACAGTATCCAGACAAGAAGATTGAGTTATAGGAGGACTCAGAAATGTGTTTTGTGAAATCACTGACAAGCTTTATTCATGATGAGTTGGAGTGAGCAACAGACAGCCAGAAAATATCCAAGAATCACACCTTCACATTTATATGTGCAGGGCTCACACTGCGTTACCCTGGAGCAACTTTCTCCCACTACCTATACAGCCAGCAACACAGGCAGTCACATGGGAAGGGTGGAGTGATGGCTTTGCCTCCCACTTCTCCCTGGGAAGTGCTACACACCCTGAAAGAAAGGGCATGGGAACAGCTCCTCCAACTCTGGCATTGAATTATTCCCAACTTTAGGCAGGTGTTGTGGTTTAATCCCAGCTGGCCACTAAGCCCCACACAGCCATTCACTCACTCTCTCATGGTAGAACAGGGGAGAGAATCAGAGGAGTAGAAGTCAGAAAACTCAGGGTTGAGATGAAGACAGTTTAATAAAATCTTTGCACAAAAGCTGTGCAAAGCAAAACAAGGAATTCGTTTACCACTTGTGGCAGATATTCAGCACTCCCTAGGAAAGCAGGGCTCCATGTCAATGGTAACTTGGTAAGATGCACCCTGTCATTCTAAGCATTCCCCCCCATTCTTCTTCTTCTTCTTCCCCTCAGCATTCTTCTTCCCCCAGATTTATATGCTAACCATGGCACCATGTGGTATGGAATATCCTTCTGGTCAGATTGGTGAGTTAGTGATGAGGTGGGGTTCAGAACTCTGTACAAGTGCTGCTCAGCAGTAACCAAAACATCCCTGTGTTGTCAACACTGTTTTCACCACAAATTCAAAATATAGCCCCTCAGTAGCTGCTGTGAAGAAAACTACTCCTGTTAAAACCAACACCTAAGAGAAGAGAAAACCAAGCAAAATATTCCCAAGTCTGTGTCACCTCGGTGCTACTGTACTTGTAGCACAGAGGTGAGGCTTGGTACTCATGACCAACCGTTACATGATTCCAGCAAAAGGAAGTCAGTCTTGTGGAATGAAATAACATCCTTCTCTTCTATTTGGAGATGAAGTTTTCCATATTTATGGTATATAGACAGGTGATCAGTAATACATATCTTCAAATTCTCCACAATGACTGAAGTGAGCTCACTGCCATGCTGTGATTGACATAGTAGGCAATCATATATATAAGAAGAAAGTATTGAAGCGTCTTTAGTGCCTTCTGATTGCTTTTAGGTGCAGCTCAAAACTAAATTATACAGACTGACGTGTTCTTCACTGTGAAGATGGTGAGGCACTGGAACAGGTTGCCCAGAAAATTTATGGATTCTGCAACCCTGGGAGTGTTTAATGCCAAGTTGGATGGGGCTTTAAGCTACCTGGGCTAGAGGAAGGTGTCCCTTCCCAGGGCAGGGAGGTTGCAACAAGATTTTCTTTAATATACCTTCCAGCCTAAACCATCCCAGGATTCTATGATTCTGTGATTTTATGGTTTTGTTGGGTTTTTCTTTTGTAGGAACGAGCATACAAGCTTGTGGACAATATAGATCAAACAGCCATTCACTTCACTTTGAATGGATATTTGGTACCCAAAGATTCAGATGAAGGCAGACGCCAGAGTATCAGATCAAGCACTGAATCAGGTAGGTTTATTGTCTGAAGTCAGAGTAATTTTCAGATAGTCACTGGTTCGTCTTATTCAACACGATGGAATGATCATGCTGCATTACCACAGAATTAAACAGCTCCTATTTCATCTTGCATGCTTATTGGCAACAATCAAAAGCAGAAAAATAACAAGCCAGAAGTTTGCTGCAGTCTATAAAATATGTGTATTTTGAGTCATTTGAATGCTAACACTGAAATTTTCAAAGTTATTTAGTATCTTTTAAACATCTTTTACTACCATTAGTTGGACATTCATGTCTAAACTACTTAGCCTGTTTTGAAAGTTTCAGACATGATTTAAAGTATTAAAGCAGAAATGCTTGGAATCTGTGTGATTGTTCAGGAAACTATCACACGCATTGACCAATTCTTAAATTCTTATCAAGATATGTACTTTCAGACAATGTGAGATACAAAACCCTGAACTACTTGGACATTTGATCTGTGCTACAGTCAACACTCTTAGGTGTTCAGACAAAAAGATACATTAAGCAGAGACTGAAAGTTCTGTTTTTAGTAAAGAGTTCTAGGTTTCAATTTTCAGTTGGGGAGGAGGTACTTGCTAGTGATTTTATTGCATTTCTGCTGTTTGTGAAGGGAGAATTTCTGTCACAATGAGTGTTCTGTCAAGGTGATAACTGCCAGGCACAATGATAACACTTGGTAAGCTCCTGAGAATTGTTCTTACTTGGAACTTCTGAGGGTCAGTTTCTCCTTTATTTTACACTTAACAAACTATGCATGATGATTTGAAGTAGGGCAAAGTGCTTAATGGGATCTTAAATGCCATGAAATCATAGATTTTTGGCAGGGCTTTTTGTAGATTCCAAACCAGCCAGTTCCAAGTGGCTTGATGCTAGCATGCCTACACAGTCGTGTAGACATCCATCATTCTCTAACAAGACTGTAGCGGTGCAAAAAGATTGTTAATTTTTATCCATATAAATAAGAACAACCATGTTATAACTTCTGTGTGCCTTGAAAACTTTCTTAGTAGTTGTTCATAACTGCAGACAATTCTGGAGGGTAGAAAGGTCCAGAGCTGAAGGGTTACCCAGAAGCAGAGTTAATCAGATCAGAAATGGGTTAAAGAAGTTTGCTCTGAGTCAAAATATTTATTTTTTATTTCAGTTCATCCAGAAGTACTGCAGATGGATTCTAGAAATACCATTGCCACCTTTTGTGGCTTTGAACAAACAATTGTTCTCCTGGGGGGGAGGGGATTTTTTACTGTGTTGTCCAGTGATACAGCATTAGGGAAGGATACATATGTTTATCAATGCTCCAGAAGACAGAGGATCTGTAAAATATTGGATAAGATGTGCTGTTATTCTGGGCTCATTCACATATCATTTCTGTAATCAGAAAAGGCTCCTGTTGAGGAGGAAAAGGCTTCTGTGGAGGCTTCTGCTGAGGCAACTGAAGAGACAGAGACTAAAGATGAAGAACCCACAGAAGATGTTGAGGTAATTCTCTATAGCCAGCTAAGAGCTGTCCATTTTATTTTTAGTATTAGCTTTTAAATTACATTACTATAAAAATGGATTTCCTTCTGTGATTGATTCTGTTGTCTAATATGTCAGTGCTATAGATGAGAACCTTTGGGTTCTGCTGGGCAGCTGTGGTCCTGCTGCCATTTTTCAGATGTAGAAACTGAGTAGGGGGATCATACCAGATGTGTCTTTATCCAGATATTATATCAAAATAAAGTGCAATTTGCTGGGATCTGGAATCTTCCTGGACAGTATGTCCGTTGGTGAAAAACAGAATCTGGAAGGGTGAAAACATCAGGCATAAGTGAATGAAAGAAGTAGTGGCCCGATTTAAAGGATAGGAAAGGAGTAGCCTGTGAGAAGTTTGTTCATATCCACACAGAACCCACACAGTGTCAGAGTTTCAAGTGAAACTCATTGCCGAACAAGGAAATGAAAACACAGGGTAATGGGACTCAGGGTAATGGGACTCTAACAGAATCTTCTGGTCCCTGAGTCTATTTTACCAAAGGCAATTGTGCCATATTATCTCTCTCATGTCAGGTTTTGTTTTAAAGCAATTTCGGTTCTTGAATGTCTGTATTCCTATTCAGGTATCATTTCAGAATCTCCTTGATTTGTGTGCTGGAAGTCTCCTAATTTTGAATCTTCAGTTACAGTCTCCTTCACTAGGCAGCAGAAATCCAGCAGTCTGAGAAGAAGAAAAGAGACAACTGGTTCTCTCAGGGTAGAGTCACTGCTGTATTTTCTTGCAGGCTGCAGGAGAGGAAGAGGAGGCACAAACAGCTGAAGCAGCTGAAGAAGCTGAGGCAGCAGAGGCAGAAGAGGCAGAAGAGCCTTCTCCTCCAAAAGCGCCAGAGAAGAAGCTTGCAAACCAGTTCAACTTTATTGAGAGAGGTTCAACTACATACCGCAATCCTCTGCGGGTACGTTGCTGTTTCCTTCAGTGACTTGAAGGATCTTTCCTTTGAGAGAGTATGTAGATGACCTGCATTTGTGTCATATCCTGTGATCTGTCCATACTACTAGGAAAAAAGGTATAGTGATTGTACTATTGTAAAACATTTGGTGTGTTGAAAATGGTGACAGAAAATTTCTTGCCTCATGAACTCTTGGACAGCCTACAAAAAGTTTTGATGCTACTGTGAATCCTTAAGCCTCTACTCGGGCATGATATTTTTCATGTCTATTTTCTCATCTGAAAAAGTACAGAGCAATGTTAGGGTAGCAGCTGAGTACTTGGAATGTGTACTTTCATGGTGTTGTACTTCAATTCTTATTAATGGATCAGAGATATAAGTGCCCATATATTGAAAGGACAGGTGTGTTTGGGCTTGTATTAAGCATGGGTACTAGAGTAACCAACTTATGTAAGTGTGACAAATCTGTACTTCTTGCACAGGGTACATCTCCTTCCCACTCTGCATGCACTTTCCAATAAGTACAGGCCCAAACCCTTATGTTCCTTTCCTAAGCTTTTTGCCAAATCCACAGCCATTCCCTGTGACCATGTTTTCATGGGGCCTTCTGACTGAGCAATCCTGGTGATGTAGGCTCTTGACAGAGTGCTCAAAAAGGAGTTTCCTACATCAAGGATAGAAGTTTCAGAGAGAAAATTATTTTGTTTTCCTTGCTATAATCGGAGTGTATATTTCCTCAAAGAGCCTGTTGTTGGGAAAGATGAGACAGGAAAAGCTTACAAATATGATTGCCTGGCAAGAAATACTGAAAATATAAAACCTGTGAGTGAAATAGAAATGAAAGCCAGCTTTGAGATGTAGGCATGGCAGGCAGGAAGATGGTGATTAACTGGGAGATGGATTGAGTTATAACAAACAAAGGGACACCAAGAGACCCAAGGGTGTAGCCCAGCTAAGGTAGATAAGAGAGTAGCCTTTAGACTTTAGAATACAGGGTGATATGGTAATATAGCAGTTCTCATAGGCTGTATGCAAAGTCTGTAGGTTTTGTATCTCGCGCCGGTTGGTCACTGTAAATTAGAATGTTCAACACAAAAAGAGATATAATGTATTGTAACAAGGACCTCGCCCTCTTACCTTACCTCGCTTACCTGTCTTACTGCTGTCACCTCTCTTACCTCTCTTACCTCTTACCCTCTTGCTCTCTCTCTCTTTGGGGCATCCCTTCAGCCGAGGCTGATGGCTGGAGACGAGGCCCTTTTTACCCACAACCCTTGCAATAAAACCACGTGTTCTCTCAAGAGTGTCTCAGGTTTGCAGAGTTCCCTCTCCTTCCTGTCCACAGATGCTCCTACAGACTGTCTGTTGTCTTACAGCCATTGCCCCTAGGGTTAGATGTCTTTACGTAAGATGGACTGGGAGAGATAGATGAGTTACTGTGCTGCTGGAGGCAGAAGGTCTCAGGAGAGTTCATCCAGCAGCGGGGTGCTTGCTATGAAGTTTGAGCTAAGATTCAGCATCGTTCAAAAACCCCAGTGTAGGCCGTGAAATTTCTTATTTCTTTGTTCCCAGATCTGCATATTCTCTTCCCAATGATTTTACTGGGAGAAGCTTGTATGTCTCTGTATGATTCTGCCTTTAAAGGCAGAATATAGGCCTTAAATACCTGCATAGTACCACTATGTGCTGTACAGGATGTGCTATTTCCACCTCTGAGATGTCTTCATTTCAGAGGTCAGTGAAATGCTACAGCCAGCTTCTTAAAAATGTTCTGACACAAGAGTTTTTTGAAAAAAAGATGCTGTTCTTTTAAAGGAATGTTTCACAGAAATATATTAATTTATTTCAGAATGTTGATGTAAGGATGGTAAAAATATTATTTCAGTAGCATCAGATGAATTGTTTATAAGTTTCATTCTGTTCAATTCTTGTGTTCTGACTGTTGTATCCAACTGGCTTTTTAATATGTAGGACAAAATTTTTGACATTTGGTAGGATGTCATAACTGGTACCATAACTGGTACCAAAACATTTCAGATGGTAGAGGTGAAAAAAAAATTTCAACTCCTTCAAAATTAAATACTGAAATATATGAAGTGTGTGGGAAAAATCAGAAGGTCTTGTGAATGTTCTTTTGGTCCATAACAAAATCTTTTTGTAGTTGCACAATCACTAATAGTGTTGTGCAGTGCCCTAGGAGTCATTTGGATATCAAGTTATTCATAAAGACTGTTTCCACAACTGGACTATGTCACTGCAGAGGGCTTCAGTGCTGAGATATGCTTCTTCATGCTTTTTCTTTTTCCAGGAAAAAGGATATCAAACTGACCCCGCACCTTTTGAAACTTTCTCAGAAAATGTTAACCAGGTATGTCTATCTCTATCACCTTTTTATCGTTAAAGTTGTTTTAGAATATATTTTGGAATTTGAGGTGTGAGAAAGTTAAAACCGAATTATTGTGTGAGCATTCCTTGCAGTGGAATGAATTCCTTTACTATGCCTTTGATTTCTGGTTTGAATCTGACAACAAACTAGTATGACCCTCTCTTCTGCTTTAAGGGTGAACTTGCTCATGGTTTATATTTCTAAGGTTAAGTGTCTCTGTTTAGATGCTTTTCACTGGTTTATTTTTTGTCAGCCACTCTGACCTGCTTTAGAGAGTCTTAAGTGAGTGGAAATGGGGAAACCACAGGGTGAGAATAGTTTTGGATTCAGCTGGAGACGGGCTGCAGCTTGCAGGGTACTGGGTGCTCTAGGGACAGAGCTCTCAGAGTATTTATAAGAATTTGGCATATGCAGCACTTGGGTTTTTACTCTGACTATGTTTAGCTCTATGCAAAAGCAGGTTTCTAAAGCCTGAAGCTGAACCGAATGAGAACTGCAGCATAAGGAACATGGAAGACTTGTTGCATGAGACTTAACTCTGGTTTATGTAGCAGAAATGTGCCTATCTGTTCATGATGAAAGGCTCTGTAGCATTTTCTGCACCCCTTAAAAATGTAAAAAAAAATTATTTTGGATGAAATTTCACACAAGAAATACATTACAGCTTTCAATGGAAAGGGGATCCAGACAATTCTGGTGATTGATTCTTAGGTATTTGTAAAATGTAATTGTGTTTGTCACAGATATAGACATTGTCTCAAAATAGTGTATCAAGCTGGTATTGAAAACATCGTTTTGTTGCCAGTGAGCAGGAACACAGAGAAGACACTGTAACATAATGGCAGCAACTGAAAAAATGTTATAGGAAAATGATAGGAAGGGGAGTGAAGGTTAGAAACGGTAATCTATTCTATTCCTGAACCTGAAATTACAGAGTAATTGGCCTGAGATCTTCCCTCCCTCCAGCTGGAGTTTTCTTCCCCTTTTTTTTTTCTGACAGTGAGATGTCCTGAGACTTAGAAGAGAGGTCTTTAAGATAATTAGCCCGTGACTAAGATTTTTGCATTAAATGTTTGAAAACTAAGAGGAAATGTTTTCCATTGATTTCTTTTCAGTGGGTCTAAAATAGTGTTTTTATATAAACTCTTTTTTCCCCTCAGATCTTTTTTCCTTTATGTACTTTCTTATGCTCACAACTTCGTATTCCAAACTTTTCTGTTCTACTCTTTCTCATACTTGTTTCATCTTCTTTGTCCTTTCCCTGATGTTTGGAATGTCCTTCCATCTCATTTCTGCCTGCAAATTTACAACACAGTACAGGTGGGGTTTTTTAAAGAGTTCTGCTACCTTTATTCCAATGTTCTAGTCTGTATTCTTTGTTTGAATCGTACTCCCTATCCTAAGCTAATGTGTCAGATTGCCTTTTGTTTTGTCCTGAAAGAAATAGACCTGCTTCAGATACAATACTAGGATTTCAATACTAATGAATAATTCTTAAGAGAAATTACTTTTGATCTACTCAAGTGAGACGTGTGGCATGTGGCATAGCAGAAAATGTAAAACTGCTCTCAGTTTCCATTTGATCATATGCTGCAGAGTTGGAGTCTAAATTTAAATTGTGTTAAGCAACTATGATTTAATTTTCCAACACCACATGAGAAATGTCATAAAGCAAATGTTTAATACATGTTTCCTATTAAACACTGGTAAATTAGCGAAATACAAAGTCCTGCAAAAAAATAAAGGTATGGACAGAGTCAAAGCAGAAATTAGAGCATTGGAGCAAAGTAGTTGTTAAGAATGCAGTAATGTGTTCTTAAAATAAGACATGCCCCACCATGCTTTAAAAATCCTGGACCTCAACTCTTCGCTTTTTGTGCAAAAAACCAGATGTTCAGCTAATTTCAGCAGCAGTGGTACTGTTGTGATGACTGTCATTTTTTTTGTGATGGTGTAGATGGCTGTTCTCAGGAATATGATCAGGTCCTGATAAATCCTGCCTCTGTCTGTCTCTCAGTGGTTTATCTACGATACCTATATGGAGGAACTTGAGAGAATAGAAAAGGCAAAAGAGAAAGAAAAAGCAAAACCTGTGGCAGTAAAGAAAGAAGATAAAGCAACTGGAAGAAAGTTATCCTATGTGGAGCCACCGGTAAGTTTCATTATGTGGGGAAAAAGACTGTTCAAAGTGGTGGTGGGTGGTTCTGTAGAGCAAGTCAGGTGAAAACAAGTCATACTGGCTGTGTGGCTTGTTGTCTTAGTAGGCAAATATCCCCTTTAGGAAATGCAAAAGTTAGTTTTTTTGCTAGAAATTGTATTCCCAAAACAGGATTTCTGTTTCACTGTATACAACAGGATTTTACTTTTGCACAATCTTATTTTCAAACCTGATTTTCAAATGAGATATATAGCTTTTGGGTTTTGGGCACTGTGTTTGTGTCACATTTTTGATTATTATGTGAGGGAAAAAAAGAACTAAATAGGTAGAAACACTCTGTGATTTTTCAAAGAATTTTAAGTGATGATAGTTTTATATCCAATGTTTCAATCTAACAGGCACTGAAATTTAGGATTATTTCAGAATATAGCACTGTAGTAAAATACTTTTCACTATTTTTTAATTTTAAATGATTTTATAGAATTACAATTTATACATTTTCTAATTATAGATATGTAAGTGGCATGCTTCTAAGAATATCAAGTGTCCTAACACCTGCCATGCCCTGAGCTGATGCTATGACCTGGCTGTGAGGGTGAAACTGAGGGTGAAATTGACTCCTAATCCGGAGTCAGGGATAGACTCCCTTGTGGGAATTACACAGTTCATTCAATTAAAGTGACAGTATCCCCCCTATCTTAAAAATATCATCCCCCTTCAGACACTGAGTATATGATATATAGGACGATATGGCAACCCTGAAAGATTTTCTTCATGTTCCAAAATGTTTTCAAGGGTTTCAGAAAGTTTTTGTTATGGTTTAACTGGCTGGTTCTTTTTAACCCAGTCTAAGGTAAACAATTTTGAAGGCAAACTGAAATAATTTCTGTAATGACAGGGAGCAAGATACCCTGAAAATTATAATAGAGTATCATGGAAATCAGTTCATAACTTGCTCCTAGAATAGGTGTAGCTATATCAACATAAATAAGAAATAGATACAGATATAGATATAGATATAGATATAGATATGTGTATATCTGTATCTATATCTCTGTGTGTGTGTGAAATAAGAGCTGACTTCTGAAACTGGCTTTAGCTCTTTCATACCATGTGGTTGATACAACTATAGAGGATTTGGTTGGTTTAGCCATGAAGCAGCACTGTGCCGACATAAACCTTACAGTATAAACAGACCGGGATGTTCTGACAAGTTTCTTCCTGTGAATTGTGCCATGGAAATTCACAGTCCTTTTGAAAACCAGTAAACCTTTCACCTGAATATGTTTTGGAGAATTAAGCCTCAAGTCAACACTACAATTACAGGCTTAAAGGGTGGACTGCCAAAAACTAAATGAAAATAAAGTGAAACCATATTGTAAAACACCTGCTGCCCACTCCACTTTCATTTTCCCACCACAACAGTGAGAAATTGAAATCCAGTCACTCATGATATCTGCCCCTTGGGGTTTTGCTTTTCATGCTTAACACTTTCCCGGGGACTTGAAGGGAAGCTAAAAAGTGCATGCACTGAATAAGTGAAAGGAAAAGCTTCCTTATGCAGTGCCAGTGTCCCAAACTGAGGTCCTCTGTGAGGCTGGTAAATCAACCTGAAGTGTATGAAAAACCTGATGAATTCGTCACTCGTTACCTGAAAAAATGCAACCTGAAGTACTCCAAGGCTCAAATCAGACTTACAGCAGTCATTATGTCTGTTCAGATGTAGGTATATGAAAATTAAAGGTTGTTGGTATCAGAATCTGTGTTTCTGGCCAAGAAACAAGTCAGCAAGTGGAGAAGTAGGTTTTGTGGAGCTGCTAACTCACACATTACATATGTTACACCATGCTAATTGAAACAGAACTTTTCCAGCTGAGCACTTTCTGAGGCCAAACTGGGCTTGGCCATTGCTGAAGGGAACTGTGGAGCATCAAGCAGGAGACATGGCTGATCTGGATCAAGCTGCAATGGCTAGAAGCCACAATTAATTTCCACCATTGTTTTGGTCAGGCTAGGTATTAGCAAGAAAAACTATGATAGCTACTGAGATAGCACCAGATTTAACCCAAGGGGAAGAAGAAGATAAAATGAGTGGCTATTACCGTAGGTGGATCTCTCAGGGAAGCTGTTGCTATGGTAGGAGGCCATGAAGGAGAAGATCCAAGAGCTAGAGCTACAGCTGGAGATAATGGTAGGAGTTAGATTAGGATTTGAAAATGTAGTGAATGAAAAGGGAGAGAAAACAGTACTGGTACTGAATAAGAGGTCAAAGGAACACATGACTGCAAGAGAAAGGATGTAATCCATGAAAGAACNGGAGAGGAGAGGAGAGGAGACCCTTGACAGTTCTTGACAGAAGCTTCTTGCTAAGGGAAAAGAAGTAAAATGGAGCTATACATTGCACAGAAGAATTCAGAAAAGCAAGAAAGATGTGGTTTAGCAAAGCAGAAGATAGAGGCAGCCAACAGGAAAGGAAGAGAGATAACCAAGGAATTCAACAGAAGGAAGAGGGAGAATTTTATAAAGAAGATGAATGAGGGAATAGAAGTCAGAATAAGAGGAAGTATTTGACCAGAGAATGTGATGAGGAGCTCCTAGAAATCTCTCTATGTGCCTCTCACTCAAATGGAACTAGAGGGGAAAGGGTGTGCTACATCTAATAGCAGTGATACAACTTTTGGAACTTTTCCTCAGTATTTAGTCAAGGCAGTATGCAGACCATGGACAACACAGAATACCAAAGTGGAATGATATGAAATTTTCTGAGCTGAAAATATCTGGAAGAAGGGATAATTAGGCAGAAATGTTGTACCTGCCTATCCTGCTCTTTCTGTTCCTGTACCATCTGTTTATGGCTCTGATTACAGGGAGGATACTTAATGGTCCTAAAGGTCTTTTTCAACCCAAATGATTCTGTGATTCCACAGTCCTTACCCAGAGACATGTTTGGTCGGATCCATAACCCTCCTTAAGTTCTTGAATGAATTTAGAAATGACAGTATCTAAGGCAGAAGTTAATGTAATTTATGCAGGCTTGCTCCTCTTATCCTGAGATGTCAAGGTGTTGCCCTGATCTTTTTCAGCCTTCTAATGTTTGCATTTTTGTAGTAGAGTTTCTCACAAACTTTTAAGTAAACAAAAAAAATCTTTTAAAAACAGTACATTCCTCTCTAGAAAAAAGACAATTGATAAACTTCTAGTTTGACCAGTGGGGTGGGAGAAGTAACAACCTCATTCTGCAATCCCTAGTCATTGTCCAGAATCTATATAAATCAAAGTAAAAAAATAAACACCTCCCTTTTGCTCTAACATCGTAACTGCATGTTGTTCATTTCGTGTTGCAACAGCAAGGCATGAAACCACGAGCCTGACATTAAGGATTTTGAATGAATCTATGCAAAGAAGGGTAGAACAGTGTGATTGGACCATAACAAGCACATGTTGTATGCAAGAGAGATAAAAATGGTGCCATCAGTCTGACCTTTACCAGCACATGAGGCAACAGAATTAATAAGGAGGAAAAAATTCAAAACAGAGATTAAATATGAAATTAAATAAAATAGCACATATTTACCAAAGGTAGACTGTGTCCAGATAATCTCATCTTCTTCTTTAATGTAAAGCAAGTTGTGTTTTTCTTGAACAAGGAAAGTAGAGGAAAGGTAATCTAACTGGAATTCTGTAAACTATTGCTATAATACCCTTAGGCAATTATTAGATAGACCAGAAAAATTGTTGTTATTACAGCTGGGGAGGGACTGGTGAAGTGGAAGACTTCATTTTGGAGTATGAAAACAATCTTTGGTAAGGAGCAGGCTTACAGTGTGTAGTGACTGGGAGAAACATGAGTGCGTTTCTCTAGCAACTCCGTGTTGGTTGGTGAGTTGTGATATGGCTATGAGAGACAAGTCCTTTGCTGGAATTTACCCTGTGATAAATAGCAGAGGAGATATTTATGTTATATAAGGTGGGCTGGTACCTTTTCAGGAGTAGAACAGGGATATGTTATTTTGATCACTGCTTTTCAAAGATGTTTGCAAGCCTGCATAGATATGGAAAATTTAAGAAATGGAAAACTTGAATATACAACACTAGAAAATCTTAGCATGTTTGTCTGTTAATGCAAAGGTAGGCAGGGACTCTGATTTGAATAACAGAGAGAGAGAATTACTAAGGAAGAGGATAGCGTCAACAGAAATACTGATGATGTCAACCAATTAGGAATATGAAAATTAAAATATAAATTAAAATAAATTAATTAAAATAGGAACTTTCTGCAGTGGAACAGTCTCTAATCTCCTCTGAAACAGAGGTGGTTGATCGTTGTCCTAAGAAGTGCAAACAGAATATATATTTAACAGAGAAATGTGCATTCCTGAATCATGTGAGGTTCTGTCTCACTTGTCTGTCTCACAGTAGCATTATTGCTGTCTGAGATGTGCCTGGTGAGCCAGGGTCACAAATATCACTTGGAAGTTCTTGGATGATGGCTACTATTATTTTTCATATAACAGGTGAATTTAGAATGCAATTAACTTTCACATTATTGTTCACCTATTCCTAGTCATCCTGAGGGGAGTGCATGAGTTGTTAACAACTCCTCTGTCTGCAGTTTTCTCTTTTCAGTTTATCAGAATTAAAAGCAAAGAGTGAAAATGAACAGATGAGTATAGTTACGGAATTTAATAACTGCTTGACATGATTTGAGCTGGGGGACTTTATTTGGGATTTACAGTTGGAGTTTGCACTCAGGTGTTGGCTGGGCAACAAATGACAACAGCCCTGCACTATGCTTCTTTCTTTGCAAACCAGGGGCTCTTCTAGTCACAGTCTATATATTGCTAGAGGTATAAGCAGTTATTGCGCTGATTTCGGGGTGGGGTTTGGCTCCTAGATGTGCAGTTACATACCGGTAGAAGCTTTTTTTCATGCTTCAGTTTATGGGAGTCACACATTGCAACTGGCCAGCTGCTGAGAGTCAAATATTAGGTAATTAGTGAAAAGGAATTCCAGAGCAAGACCAAGACATTTTTTTTCGAAAGCATTTGCCCATTATGTGTTACATATGATTCAATTAACGATATTGCTGTTCTAAAAATAACTTATGCACAGAAATAAACAAAACAAACATGTTATCCTATGAGCTCTCCTTCCATTTGGCTAGTTAGCTCAGAATTGGCCTAAGGTGGAAAAGTGTGCTTCAAAAAGAATTTTTTTTTTAAAGGGGAAATTAGGTCTAGCACTTCCTCTGAAGATTTATTTCAACAGCATACAGAATAAATAAAATCTGAAACAGGACAGGATATAAAGAGAAAATAACTTACTCTTATCCACTTGTAATATCAAAAATGTAGTCAGGGATTTGTTGTTAACAGCATAGCTACCTGACAGAAAAGCTGACTAGCTGACTTAAAACTCTTTTGATTCATCTGGAGAGTTTCCTGTTTTGCAGAAAAAAAATCAATAATATATTGTTTCTGCATTTACAAGGGCATTTTGTTTTTTGGGTTTTTTTTCTTTTTAATTTACAGCCTGCTTGCCACTGACCCCCAAAAATAAAATTTGTGGAATCATAGTATCATAAATTCATGGAATGGTTTGAGTTGAAGGGACCTTAAAGATCATCCCATACCACCCACTGTACCATGGGCAGGGACACCTTCCATTAGACCAGGCTGCTCAGAGCCCCATCCAATCCGGCCTTGAACACTTCCAGGGATGGGGCATCCACAGCTTCTCTGGATAACCTGTACCAGTGCCCCAACATCCTCACAGTAAAGAAATTTTTTAAAATATTTAATCCAGATCTACCCTCTTTCATTTTAAAACAGGTGTCTCTCACTCTGTCACTATACTTCCTGATAAATAGTCCCTTCCTATATTTCCTGTAGCTTCTCTTTAGGCACTGGAAGATGCTTTAAGGTCTCCCCGGAGCCTTCTCTGCTCCAGGCTGAACAACCCCAATTCTCTTAGCCTGTCTCCATAGGAGAGGGGCTCCAGCTCCTGATCATATTCATGGCCTCCTCTGGGCTCACTCCAGCAGTTCCATGTCCTTCCCATGCTGGGACCCCAGAACTGGATGCAGTGCTCCAGTGGGTCTCACCAGAGCAGAGCCAAGGGGCAGAATCCCCTGCCTTGATCTGCTGCCTTACTCTGAACTTGGTTTCAACTTCTACTTAATTTTTTCTGGGATGGGAAAAGAGGACTGCACACATTACTGGAGGTGTAAGCAAACCATGGATCTATAAAAAACGTGACAATTAATAGAATTTTTTTCTCTTTTGTCCTATGAAGTCTGTGTAGCCCTATTAATTTCATGCTCTTTGAATGAGACTCAATCTCCCTTGAGTCTCTGCAGAGCCTAGGAAAGAAGCAGAGGGCTGGACACACATAATCTGAAGTCATGTTCCTAGTTCTGACTATGACTGTGTGGCGTAGTTTGGTCAACCCATTTCACTTTTTCTTTTTATATTCAGGGTGCTCTCTGAGGTGTGTCAAGGATGGCAGGATTCTTTCCAGTGTTGTCACTATGAAGGAAATCTTACTGTGCTGGGAGCCGTCAGTTCATAGCAGGAGTTTGAAGATTAAAGGCTTTGAAACACTGGTGGGGCTTTGGGGCAGCAGTAGTGGATGGGGATTCAGATATGTGGAGCAGCAAGCTCGCAGACCACTTTGTATATGCTTTGGCATTCTGACATCATTGCACAGAGCTGTGATGATGTCATACATATATGGTCCAGCACTGTGGACTTTCAAGCTTTGTCCTTCCCACTGCTGGCACTCAGGCTTCTTGTCCTTCTTTCTAGTTAGTCCAGTTTGGATTTCACTAGTGGTTGTGCACACACACAGATAATACAGAGAGCACACTCACAAAAAATAGTTGAGAATGGAGTTTAGTAAGATACGGTGATCGGCCCCAGGGCTCTGTCAGCTAAGCATATTGCATACAAGCATACAGCCACCTGGTGACAGACAAACAGCCCCCGCTGGGCTCTCTTTTCTCCACTTGTCCATGGATGTGTGAATGGATCAGGTTGGAATTACCCAGTGATTGACTGAAGGACTCTTAAATCCTGTGATGTTTACTTAACACATGAGATTATAGAGCTCTCCAGGCAGAGATGACAGAGTGCTCATGCATGATCAAACCCGTCTCATTTCATCACCAAATCTGGTGAACTGTTACGCAGTGAGATGGAATAGGAATCATGTGTGTCCTTTTAGGTCATCCTGTCAGGAGTTACCTTGAAAGACGAAACTCTTATCTACCTTTAGAGGTAATACCTGTATTAAGCTAAATCAGGAACAAACACTGAAGTTACTGCAGCTCAGTTGTGGATGGCATCTTGCTAAATTTATAATAAAGCAATTACACTTTTTCAAGTGACTGTATCATTAGGTGCTGGTATGACACAGTTCAAATTAATCTGTATTCAAGATCAAAGGACTCAAGTTTTTTAGTCACATAAGGTCTGAGGCACCTGTAAACAGACAGGAAATACATTTTCTCTTCCTTTCTTTTCTCTTCAGCACGTTGATACTTTAAGCAAGGTTGCAAAGGCTGCTAAAATAGCGGAACGGATGGTGAACCTGAACACATTTGATGACATTGCACAAGGTATGGCCCACTGAGAGGTGCTTCTAACTCAAGTCTGAAGTGTCAGTCCTGCAAATAAGTACATACAGCCACAGCACGGACAAGACAGGACAGAACAGAATAGAGAAACAAGTAAAATGAGCAGGTCTAGGAGCCTGCTGACTCACACAAGGCAAATAGTACATCAGACCATGGGCATGCAAAAAGCCTGCCACATTAGCCCTGCTCTGACCTGGCTGGGGACAGCAGGTCTGGTGAGTGCTGCCCTTCCTGCAGCACTTCCTTCCCTCAGCAGGTACTTCACTGGATGCAGGTGCTGGTGACAGCAGCCAGAGCAGAGCTGATCCCTGCTCACATACCAACCACAGCAACACATCAGTCTTGATGTCATTTTGCAACCTCTGCTCAGGCTTCCTCCTGAAGGGCCATGTCTAGCTCTGGGAGTGGCCTGAGGTCACATCTTGCTCTGGGCTTCTATTTTCTTGTTAATCCTTTGTCTGCTGATCATCAGTTTGATTTTTATTCTTCCTATGTGTGTGAGGATTTGGTAAAATGAATTTAAAGGGCTGAGTTGCTGGTTTGGAGTTAGAATTTAGGAACTGAGAGAGATTTTACACTAACAGTTGGGTTGTGCAGAGGCTGTGAGCATAATAGATTGTCTTTTAAACCTTCCCTGACACTGAACTGTGCTGATTTACTTCCCATTTATATACTGGGATTTTTTCCTTGAATTGTTTGTTTGTTTGTTTTGTGGGTTTTGTTTTGTTTAGATTTTAAATATTTTGAGGATGCATCAGATGAATTCAGAGGCCAGGAAGGAACCCTCCTCCCTCTCTGGAAGTTCCAGTATGAAAAAACCAAGAAACTTGCAGTTACTGCCATCTCCTGGTAAGTCTCTTCATTTCAAACTTAATCTCGACTGTTGCATAGGGGAGTGGAATTGAATGTAATGGGATCTTATGAGGCAGGGCTGATTTCTCTGGGAACATGGGTTTGATTTATTACATTCAGCTGCTTGGGCAGCACTGAAATATAGCTGGTGCTTCTGGTTGCAGAGAAGATTGTGCAAGGCTGAATGAGACAGGCTTGTGCCCTTCAGCAGAAACTGAAGGCAGAGCAGGCTCTGTACAGCACTGGGTAAAAGTGAGTGCAGTTGGCAAAGCAAAGAAGAGTCGTTTCTTGGGAAAGCTGGGATAGATGTGCCATATCTTTGGACAGTACACTGTAGGAATCAGCCCTGCACAGGACAGCCCCAAAAATCCTGCTAAGTGCTTGAGAGTGTTGACCAAACACTTCCTGAACTCTGTCAGGCTTCATGCTGTGTGCACTTCCCTGAGGGGCCTGTTCTAGTGCCCAGCCACCCTCTAGGTGAAAAACCTTTTCTTAAGATCTGACGGAGCTCTCTCCTGACGCAACTTGCTGCCATTCCCTTGGCTTCTGTCACTGCTCACCATGGAGAAGATATCTGCCCCTCCTCTGCTCCTCACATTGACATTTTAACCCCTCAGTCTCCTCTCCTCCCAGCTGAACAGACCAAATGACCTCTGCCACTCCTCACGTGGCTTCCCCTCCAGATAAGAAAGGTATTTGTGTATTGGGATCTGGTACAGTTCAGTGCAGTAGACATTTGCCCTGCAGTCCACTTTTACGTATTTGGTCAGTCCAAAAATGATCAGGATACTTGAAAATACTTGATACCTGATACTTGCAAATCAACTCTCTTTTCTTCTGAGATATTATTGCTATGGTTACTACTGTGAAAAAAACCCCACTTATTGGTAACACAAATGGGTCCTTTCACTTTTTCATGTGCTTGATCCTCCTCAGAACTGGCTTGGTTCATGAACTGCACATGAGACAACCTAGTCAGACCCTACCCTGTGCTCCTGTGCAGTTAGGCCTCCTTTTCCTTGTTTGTATGAGCACATTTGTGCCTTGATAAGGAGACTCTATGGAGAGACAGAGCAGGATTGCCGTCTTCTGCCTTTCAAGCCACTGTGGTATTATGTAAGAGAGTATCAAGCATGCAGTTGTGTGAGAATTAGAGATAACAGTAAAAATGGGAAGCAAAATTGGGAGAAAAGGCATCTTTAATAGGCAATTTGTACTGCTGCTAAACTTGTCTCCAGGAAATGATAACAGAAAGATGACTCTGAAAACTCCAAATTGCTTTATGGAATAAGCTTTTCTAATTCAATTTTTATTCTGTCATTTTTAGCAGTGATGGTGCATTTAGTGAAAAAAACAAGAGCATTAGGATGCCTAGGTATTAGCCCAAATGAAAAAAGGAGAAATGAAAAGAGAACTGCGTTCATTTTATCAATTCACAGTAGCAAGTCAGAGAAAATACTCATTAGATAATTTCCACATGTGTTCATTTCAGGGAATTGTTACCCGCTGGTTGTGCTGTGTGAGCTCAGGGATAACAACAGTACTGATCTTTGTCCCATGGAAACCCTACCTACAGTCACCTACCACCCACAGAAGGGGTTGTAGAGAGGGTAGTGTTTTTCAAGTAAAGGTGTTGCAGTGCATGATTAGGGACTTCAGAAGGCATAGTAGATGGCTAATTGCTCATTATCAGTATTTGCCACAGGAAATACACTGTTCACCAGCTGGGTCAGAAGGGAATTTTCCTTCCTGATTTGTGGTTGTGATCATGAATTTATGAACTGATAGCTGTGTCTAGAAGCATGTCTCATAATTTAATAGCAGGTTGGGAAAGTGAATTTATTGATTTAGAAACCCTTTAATTCTTGCCACTGAAAGATGGGAACCAGTATATTCCTGCTTTTTCACTTTCTTCAAAGATCTCATTTTTAAAAGTAAACTTTTCACAATTAGGAAATTGATAGGCCAAGAAGTGCTGGAGATTGACATGTCTGTCTTTTTATCTTTTTCATCTGTTGTTTTGATGATCTGATGTTCTGCTTTTTTGTGCATCATTCGTTTGGACAAGTTACTCACAAGCTTTACTAGTGCATATAGTCGAAGGGCGGAGCCCTCAGACTGAGTGCAGTCCTGTGAGAATGGACTCTGAAGTTAATGTGTGAAACACTGTATTGCTGTGGAACTACATGGTTAATAATAAATGCAATCTTATATATATTTTCTCATTACAGGAATCCAAAGTACAAGGACCTATTTGCAGTGGGATATGGCTCTTGTAAGTATTAAATGCAAAAGAATCATTGAAAGATTTAAAATATTTAACAAGTGCTCTGAGATCAATTCAGACAATCCTCTGAGGCATGGATTGCATCTCATAGCAAGGACTCACCTAATTTCATAGCAATAAATTGAGATTTAACTTAATACAGGGATTAGGCCTTTCCATTCCATGACTTGAACATTCAGAAATGTATAGGCACAGACAGCAATTATTGTAGGACTAAACCAAATTTAAAACAGGATAATGTGGTACATAATGGAATTGCTGAACTATTCTTCCTTTCTTTGTGGTCTGGAGAACATAAACACACATGGTTTCAAAACAGTTTAGATTGATTAATGAAGGACCAGTTTGCTGTTGGAGGGATAAACCACCTGATTCAGTAAGTTGATATCTGTGAGTTGCTGGAAGCTTGAGGTCATACAAGGGAGCAGACCTGTATTTGCTGACATTCTCAATTTAAACAATTGCTACATGTTGGTGTAAGATACTTGGCTAGAGTGGCTACCATAACCTTTGGTATCATCCCAAATATGTATTCATTTTTATGTCTTTTTCTGTGCTCTGACAGTGGAACCAGATGGGTTGTCTTCATTTATACTGGTAAGGACTGTGCTCTGCTTCCAATATTGCAAAATTTCATTTTCCTATTAAATTTACATTTTTCATTTGACTTTCACTCCATCTGAGTTCTGGAAATGTTCTTCTTAGTTTGCCAAGAAGCCTAAATCAGCTTGACACTCTTTTTAATTCAGCAGGCAGCAGCTATTCTGAAGAGCAGATTAGAATCAGCTTTTGCAAAAGAAAGCATGGTGTGAAGTGCTCAGGATGTCCTTGCCTTGTACAGCACAGCAAAATCTTATTGTTCTTACATCCCTGTGCTGAGAGTGTGGGAATTTAGCAGTGCCTTCCCACTGCCCTGCCAGCCAGGTGGCAGAGATACAAGCTCAAGGAAGGTAATCTCCCTGCTTAACCTATTCAAGCAATTGTTCTAATTTTGTATGCTTCGTGCACTAGGCAAGACCAGTGTGCTTTCTGGGTTGTGCAAAAGTATTAGTTCTGCCAGGGTCCATTGTGCCAAAGACAAGATAGAGATAAAAAGGGAGGGAGACTCTAACTCAGTGGCTTACCACATAAGTGGACAAGAGAGCCAGAAATCTTTTCCCATTTTATAGAGGACAGAGAGCATAGCTCGTCTCAGCCAGCTGAAGGCAACTAACAGCTGAGAGCTGAGTCTCTACTCTAGACTCCCCCTTTAGTCAGTATGGAGAGATTAGCGCGTCCGGAGGCCATCCATCCTGATGTTCAAGGGAGGAGCTAAGTGGCTCTCTGGAAGGGATGATTTCTCCTCACAACTGAGCCAAGCCAAGGCACCTAGCCTGGGTGCTTATCTCTTAGATGACCAAAGTGAGGTGAGATAAATCCAGCCCAGAGGAAATTATGCTAGAGTCACACAGCGACTGGAATATCTTTGGGTCTGCTGTGGCCATAATTACATCACCAGTCTTCTGTGCAGCAGGCATTTGGGAGCACTGCCAAAATACAAGTAACACATTTGTCCTACTGACTAAAGTGTACTTTTTGAAACAAAAGATCCTCTGTTTACTGTGGGTTGACACCACTCCAGAGTGGTGATGCAGAGAGGGCCCTAGCCTCTCCCTGGCTTTTTACCCTGTTTCTGCAGTCTTCTCCAGTGATTTATTTGGATGGGGTTTCTGAGGCTAACGGTGTTTCTTTGGCATGAGACAGGCTCTTCTGAACAAGGAAATGTTATCATCATAAATTACAATTTAGGGTTTATGCTGCCTGGCTGGAACTAATTTTTATTCCCATGAGGAGGAGCTGTCTTTCTGGATCTGTTTTTGCATAAATGAGATTGCTGGTTTCTGGCTGCACTGACAGCTTGCAATGCAGAGTTTGAAAAACATCTGGTGGGTGTTGGGCTTGTGTTCTGCCTTGCTGGGAACACTACGAATACAAGCTCAGGTCTTTGCCATCCCCTCAGTTCATGTTCCAAAACCAATTGTGCCTCTGACAGGCTTCAGAGATGGCTCTTTATGTGCAGCTCCAACTGTCAGCACACAAGCTGAGTAGGGAAAAATATTGTCTCTATGGCCAGTATATTTCATCGCAGAGTTTCTTTGGATTTAATGGATGTAACTTGCCACTCACAAGGATGCGTGAAGAGTACTGACTCACACACAAAGCACTGGCAATCTGAGGTATTTGGCAAAGATGTCTACTCAGTTCTTCACAGTCTGAGATAGGGCTTCATGTAGGCAGAAGCAAAGCATGTAGACATACGTATACTGTTCTAGCTTTCTAGGGTAAAATCAGCATAAGTAATGCTGGCACAGGGTCCTTACACTGGTGTGATTGCATCCAAAGTAAGAGTAGCTGCAACTTTGTGATCAAACTATATCAGTGTCAAATCCAGACCAGAGCTTTCATTGAGATGAGCTAGTTCTTAGTAGATGTCCTGAGGCTCCCTGAAGCTGAAGGGTAATGGTGGAACAGAGAACATGGAACAGCTCTGGTTGCACTCTCCTATAACATGAAGACAGGTAAGTACAGGGAGATTGGACATACTTACTGGACAGTCTTGTATTTTCCCATTTCTCAAATAAAGTGCCCAATGACCATGGACCAGTCTTTTATTTACTGCCCTGCACTGAGCGAAGGTGGTGGATAGTTGGTCACTGCAATAAGGATATTCCCAAACAGGACATGCTTAGGGTGCTTCAGAAGGAACAGAGAGAGGAAAAAATTAACCAAGTGGCTTTTACAGCAAGGTACTGCCTCTTCCTGCTTGCCTCCCGACTTCATAGGCATTTGCAGAATCAGGCACTTTAATTAGATTAGAATCAAGAAAATGAAGAGTAGAACTAGCTCACTCACAGAGCTGCAGGGACTGAGAGGAGATATGCATGGAGACATGATAGTTTCCTTCTCTTTTTCTAGAAGATGCCTAATTTCCCTTTATCTAGAAAACAAATAGTGGAAAAAATAATTAGTAATGAATTCCCAATCCACTACTCACTCAAAAGATTTAATAAAAACTAAGATGAGCTTCATGTTACACCACTTAGAT
Organism: Illadopsis cleaveri; assembly: GCA_013399915.1. Lineage (NCBI taxonomy): Eukaryota > Metazoa > Chordata > Aves > Passeriformes > Timaliidae > Illadopsis > Illadopsis cleaveri. The sequence goes on along the minus strand of VXBB01011133.1, from coordinate 15,527 downwards.
TTGTACACAGTCTGTTTCAAGAGACTTATTCTAGGCCAAATACTTTGTTTTCTAGGAAAATATTTTTCAGCCAAGTATGATTTTGAGGGACACAAGTAAGGCATCATGGAATCATAGTGTGGTTTGGATTGGAAGGAACATTAAAGATTGTTCAATTCAAATCCCCCTGCCACTGGCAAGAATGCCACCCACTAGGTCACATTGCTCAGGATATCAAACCAGTCCTTGAACACTTCCAGGGATGGGACATCCACAGCTGCTCTGGGCAACCTGTTCCAGTGTCTCATCATCTATACAGTAAAGAATGTATTACTAATATTGAATCTAAACTCTCAGTTTAAGAAAGTTATCCCTTGTTCTGTCACTATCTGCCTACGTAAAAAGTCACTCTCCATCTCTTTTATAAGCCCCCCTTTAAGTACTGGTAGGCCACAGTGAGGTCTTCCCAGCGCCTTCTCTTTTCCAGGTTGAACAACCCCAGCTCTCTCAGCCTGTATCTGTAGTGGGGATGCTCCAGCCCTCTGATCATGCTTGTGATCTCTGGACTCACTCCAACAGGTCCATATATTCCTTGGCCTCCAAGAGATCATCATCACAACGTAAAATGTGATGGAAGGTACTAAACATTTAGGAGACAGAGGCTGAAGAGATTATTGTGATGATGACGGCTAAGCCTTGGCTCCCCATCCCAGCTTCTTGAGTATCAGGATTGAGAGCTCTTGCACCCTAAGAAAAATGTCTCTAAATGTCTCCCAGCTCTCATTCACTCTTTTATCTCTGAGAGCATTTTCCCAAAGGGTTGCACATGCTAATGCTCCAAACAGCCAAAATTTAGGCTCTGGTAGTGAAATATTTTTTAATTCAGTTAGTGTGTGCTCTGCTGATTCAATGCCATGTAAGTTAAAATCAAATCATCTTATATACTGAACTGGATGCTGAATGAATGCATTCATACTTTTGCTAGCACAGTTACTCTATCAGTCATCCTGACAAGAGGGATGGCAGTTTTGACAAGACATTTACCCTCTCCTTAGGTCTAGGGATCCAGATAATAGGTGAGATAATTCAGTGGGATTGGAGTCCTTACACTGAAAGAAGCCCACACTGCTTATAGATAAGGTCTGTGATCATTAATTCGTATTAACTACTTGTTAGCTGCTCCTGAAATGTAGATAAATCCTTCAAGTTTTCTATGAGATCTCAGTCAAATTATGGAAATAACAATTGAGAACCACAGAATCGTAAAATGTCCTGAAATGGAGGGAACCAACAAGGATCATGGAACCAAACTCCTGGCTCTACACATGATCATCCCCAAGAACCCCACCATTTGCTTGTGACNTGTCTGTACACCCAGGATTGTCCCATCCCAGGAGCAGAATCCATCACTTGTCTCTGTTAAACTTCATATGGTTGCTCACTCCACATTTCTCTGATGTGTCAAGGTCTCTCAGGNGAGAGCCTGTTCCAGTGTCCAGCCACCCTCTAGAGGGAGAACGTTTTCCTGATATCCAACTTCACGCCATTCCCTCGGACCCTGCCACTGGTCACGCAGAAGAGGTCAGTGTCTGCCACTCCTTACCCCCTCATGNTTTATGAAGGCACTGAAGAACACTGGGCCCAAGATGGAGCCCTGCAGAGTCCCACCAGTGACCAGCTATCAGCCTGATGTAATCCCATTTACTATAACTCTTTGTGTCCTATGCATCAGCCAGTGTTCACCCACTGCATGATGTAATTATGTAACTGCAAGCTGGACATTTTGTCCAGAAGGATATTTAGGGAGCCCAGTTCTTTGATACTTTAGAAAATCATAAAAATAGAACAGAAAATAATTTCAGAAAGTTATTAGTCCATCTTGCAAGATAATACTTGATTTAAAACATGGTTTGATGTCTAAACTTAGTACACCTAATGATGATTGCAAGCACTATAATTCCTGTCATCATTGACAGCACAGCCCTGTAGATGACAGGCAAGCCTTGTGGCCAGGACGGAAATGTATGTTTGAGAAGTAGAACACTAGATAGCCTAAAAACTTTGATTTAACAGTATAGGCTGCAGGCTTAAGAAGGCTCAGTGTTACAAAATGTGCCAGATGTTTACTTGTTCTCTTCTCTGCAGTGGTAGATTTAAAGGTTGTGATGCAGGATGTGGAACATAGTCTGGAATGGATTTACATAAAAAGCTGCAGTTAAATTTGGTATTTTCTGATGAATGACCAAAGAGCTTTAACTAAAAGCACCAAGGGGATTGAATACTGCCTAAAAAATTCAGATCTTTGAAACAGCTCTCAGAAAGTCTCTTCCAATAAGTTTATGTATTTAAATTATGTTCCCAGAACAGGCAGAGAAGACTCCTGGGTGCAGAAATCCTTACTAATCTTTCTCTAAGCTACATGAGTTTGTTTTTATATTGGGAATAGAGATTTAAGACTTTGGCAGACAGAGAAAAAACGTTTTATATTGCTTGGATGAAATTCTTTGTCTAGGAGGAGGCTGTGTGTACATGCAATTCATGTGAGGGGACTGCTCTGGAGAGGAGGGGCTGGCATGTCCCCAGTCACATAATGGCCTGTGTGCTAGACCAGGTACAGCACTGACTGTCAGACCTTTTTAGACCCTGCAGTGAAGCTATTGAAGTTTTCTGAGTCAAATACTACAAAAGGCTGATAGAGATTCATGTAGGCCACACACGTCACTCAAAGAGAAGTTCATGTTGCAGTCTGGATTCAGTTTGCTGTTTATATGCTGTAACAGATTCCAGCTTTGGGAAAATGCCTTCATGTTCATTCAGTCATGTCCCCAGCATGCAAGTTGCTAAATACATCTTCAATGGTAAAAGACCTATGAGGCTCACTCTCTGCTTTTGGTAACAGGATTGAGAACTGCATTGTACTACCCTAAAGTCTGAGTGTTTCCTTTTAGTTGTGAATGTATTTTTATTGATATTTTGGATATTTGTACTGTAAATTGAAAGGCTGTCCCCTTTTGCAAACGTTTGTGATGCCAATTATTAATGGTAGTTGGTACATCAGTTAGTGCTATCTAAATATCAGTAGTGAAATTATGTTGAGAAGAAAAGAAGACAATCACAGAAATAAAACATAATGATTGCATAGTCACCAGTGATTTTAACTGATTATATTTAAGTTGCTACTGTAAGGAGTTATTACAGTACAGAAAACAAGCATCAGCCAAATAAGCAGAGAGAAGAATTAAAAGGGAATTTGTAAGTCTTATTTGTGAATTGCTGTAGAACATTTGTATGGGCACTGAGTGTCCCCACAATCAAAAAGAAACATCCAGGAGGACTTGGGCTTGCCATGTACTAATTTATGAGTGCTGTTTGTGCTATGTGACTTTTAAAAGCTAAAAGGAATTTTCCATTATTTCATTGTATTAATTAAAAGAGACTGCTGGGGAATAAAATAGGAAATAAAATGTAGCAATCAGATGCCTCTTAGGCAAGCATATCAAAAGCCATTAGTAACTTGGTCTAATGCTAACCTATTATTTTATCCATGAAATTACTGCTGACAAAGAAGTTTTGATGAGACAAATATCTGGGAGGCATCAAGAAATGGAACAACCATTCAAAGAGCAATTTATATCACATTTGTAGCAGAATACAAGGCATCATTTTATGTTACAGTGTTCAAAAAAATTCAAGCTGTGTACACATAGAGAGGGAAGCCATATTTTCAGGAGCAATGATTTTTAAAAAGTTTTGTTCAATGCTGAACTTCATCAGAGTTCCTTGGATCTATATAGAAGAAGAGTTGCAAAGGAACTGAGGGGCTGAAAGAACTTTTAAATGCAGCTTTTAATTTAATGCTGAAATTACTACCCTGGAAAGGCATGCTCATCACTGGTGACATGCCCAGGAGAAGGGTGACAAATTGGGAAGTGTTCAAAAAAGAAAGAATGATCTAAGAGCAGGGCGACTGACCTGGGAAACAAATTTAAGGAATTCAGTTTGTTCAGCTTGTCAAAAAAAAAGCTTATTAAGTCATTGGATTTTGGTCTATTAACTCCCTGTATTGGGAAGGCAGATCATGTAACAAAGGGATCTTTAATCTGGCAGACAAATGATGTAACAAGATCGAAGAAAAGCTGGAGCTACATGAATCAGGCCAGACAATGTGTGGCTCTTCATAGCAGATGAGCAATTTAGAACAATTAATTTTGGCATGTGGTAAATTACCATCTTCTGCAAAATGTAAAATGTGGAAATTTTAGATATGATATTTGTTCTCTGAAGTTTTGGTCTGTTGCAGATATGATTTCTGCATTTAAAGGAGTGAAAGCTTGTGTCCTTGATACCTTATATTCTTCAGGAGTCTGATTTATTCACTCTTCTAACCTTTATAGGGACTTCTTTCTGCAGTCTTCCGTTTGATGCCTTAAAGTTCATTTGCAAAACATTTTTATCCTCCCCCATGGTCTGACAGTCTTTGAAAAACCTCCCTAGTGGAATCAGTGTTAGAAATTTCAGCTATCATACATCCGGTTTATTGAGATAATCAATTGTGGTCAATTGAACATAATTACACTGAAAATAACACTTTAAAATCTGTTTTCCAAATACTGAATATCTCTTATCACACATGCAGGGAGAGAAAGGACCTGCCTTTCTATCAAAGAAAGACTATCAACTCTCTTAGTAAATATAACCTAATAACCATAATACATTAAGTGAATCATATGAAAGATGAATTTCATTTGGAGACTTAATAACTGATTTGTAATATAAATTCTGTGAGCTTTGCCTGGATTTTCTGAACCTTAACCTTTTAATACATGTAATTTTCAATCAACTCAGAGTATTAACTTTTGCTGTAGCATTTTGTTATGCATGAAATAGTAAAGAGCTTTGTTGGTGTGTTTGGGAAAAAAGATTTATTAACAGATTTTCTAGCGCATGGGGATCAAAGGAGTTGCTGAGCCATCCTATTGTGTGTCCAGTGCAATGCAAGCCATTAAATTCCACCAACTTACTTCTCTATGTAGCCCAGTTAGTTTGATTTGTACATTTTTATTCACAGGAGACAAAATATTTGTGTACCTCAGAGTCTTATCTGTTCAATAAAACTAGTCTGACACCTTTCCTTTCTTAGCTTTGTCTCTGGAAATGGCTCCATTTAAGTTACTGTGGGAATTCTTTTCTTAGCATTTGCACAGCAGAATCCAAGGATAAACTGGTTAACTCTCTTTGTCATTGATGTCAAGGGGATAGAATTGTGATAAAAATCTGCCAGAAGACTTTTTAACCATCCATACTGAGACACCCCTTGACTGAGGAGGAGGAGACAGTCAACAGACACTGAGAACAGACAAAACAGTTCTAAACACTCTCTCTTCAAAGAACCAGTTTTTTTCTTTATTTTAAAGATTTGTTTTCCCCCACACAAATGTTCTTATGCCTGTGTTCTATCACATAAACTATTTACTTTTTTCTTTTGCGTTCCCTCCAAATACTAGGATTACATTTTCACCACAGCTTGACTTTTCCATAGCAAAAGTTCTAGAATCAACTCTACTTCTCACACTCTAATCTAAGTAGCAAAACATTTGTCAGGCCCAGAGGCTGTAGTGGTCCTGACCATCTTCACTATTGTATCTTCTCAAGAGCAGTGGGATGAACCCTGGCTGCCCACGAAGCCGCTGTACTGCTGGCTATGTTCCTGTGCTTGGGTATCAGCTCCCTATCTCTTAGGGAGTAGCAAGTGATTCCAGCAACCAACCCTGACACATGACTTTTTTCTCTGATAACTCAATGCTTAGGTCAATAAATAGCAAAGCAAAATCTGGATAAAGCACAAGCCAGTGTTACTTAACTGTAATGTATTTGCTCATGCCCGATACTTAACTATATTTCCATTTCACTTTGTATTTTAAAGGGCTTGGTTTCCTTCTGTTTGCTTTATATGTCATAGTTGAAACCTTCATATGGGGTACAACACAGATTTCTTAATCTGAGTGCTTTGACTTGTATTTGAGAGATAACAGTAGTAAGACCAAAGGTCCAGCCTTCATTTTTCTCTTTGCATTAGAACTTCGAGGATGAGGTTTGGTAACTTGTGTAGATTCCAAAAAAAGGATTATTTTAATTTTATTTTTTTTTTTACCTTGTAATAGTTCAGATTTGTGTGTCACTTTCTTCAGAGGAATCCCAGAGAGTGCCTGTAATGGGAAACTTAATTAATTGATTGCTTTAGCCTCCATAGTGCTCCGTAAGTGAACCAGGAGGCATAAGATCTGTTTAGGGCTTGTGCAGGCATATGTATTCTTTTAAGGGAGAGTTTGGTATGCTAGAGATTTGTTCTGGTTGCCTCCCAAGAAAAGGCTCTGGATCCAGTGACTTTGAGATGTTTTTTCATTTGCTCTGTTTGTCAGATGTGTTTGTCAACTGTGGTTGTGAAATCAGCCACACAGATAAGAAACGCTGTTGGCTCTGTAAGGTTTATTTATCAGTGAATGCATACTTTCCTATGGTTAATCACCTATTAAAGCTCAAAAGTTTTTAAATCCTTGTTAAGAAGATAGAACTATTGTTAATCTGTCATGACTACAGGAGTGCCACCACTGTAGTGAAGCATTGCTGTTGAAAAACTCAATCATATAAATAATTTGTACAGAATTCTGTCATGATTTTTTAAAAGGTTACTGTTGCAGGCTTAGATATGACTGGGTGATCTGCATTGTTCAGTTGCATTCAGAGTCTTTCAAGCTAAGGATGTACTTCAGTGGTGAATCCTTGTGTGATGGGTGCAATTTGGCAAGTGGTTTGCTGGGATTTCAAGAGTCTTCTTGGATGAATTACGTGGAAACAGGTTCTGCAGGGAAGATGAATCTGAGAGAGTTGGTTGATATTCAAGGATCACTTCTTCCCAGGCTTAAGAACAATGCATCCCAATGAGCAAGAAGTCAGAAAAAGCAGATGAGAGGCCCTATGTGGATCACTAAAGAGCTTCTGTGATTACTCAGGCATAAGCAAGAATCACACAGGAGATGCAAGCAGGGAATATAGAAATGTTAACAGAATAAGTAAAAATGAGACAAGGAGGGCCAAGGCCAATCTGGAATTAATTCTAGCGGAGGATGTCAAGAACAACAAGAAGGTCTTCTTCAAATACATCAATAACAAGAGGAAAACAAAGGATAATGTTGGCCTGTAACTTAATGAAGGGGGGAAGCTGGTACGGGAATTCAGGCAAGGGAGAGTTACTGAATACCTTCTTGTACTGGTCTTCATTGACTAGAACAGTCCTTAGGGATCTCTGACCCAAAAGATCAGTGTAAAGGAAAAGCAAGGTTTTCCTTTGATCATGTTAGAGAACACTTAGGTGATATTGACATGCACAAGTCCCTGGGCCCTGATGGAATGCATCAACAAGCACAGAAGGAACTGATGGACATCATAAGCAAAGTCTGACAGGTCATGGCAATCATGAAAGGTGCCTGAGGACTGGAAGAAAGTAAATATCATCCCAGTTGTCAGAAAGGGCAAGAAGGAGGACCCAGGGAACTACCAGCCAGTCAGCCTCACCTCAGCCCTGAAAAGATGGTGGAGCTCCTCATTCTGGTGGCTATCTCTTACGACATGGATGACAAGAAGGTGGTCACGAATGGTCAACGCAGATTCACAAAGGGTAAATAGTACTTGATCAACCTGATTGCCTTCTGTGATGAAACAGCTACCTGGATAGATAAGGGAAGAGCAGTGGATATTGTCTACCTTGACTTCGGCAAGCCTTTTGTCAGTAACACTCTGGAGTCATGTTATAGTGCAGAAAATAATCAATAAGAATGCATATAATAAAGCATGGAAAATATCTTCTGTGCATCTTCTTGATTTGTCCCTTGCTAAACTACACACAATAGCCACCCTTAAAGGCAAGACTGTGTATGTAAATAGTTTTTTTGCTACAAACCACTACAGGCAAAATATCTCTATATTTGAATGTAGTGACTTAACAAGTATATTAACTAATAGTTGTTTCTTTTCATAGATGCCCTTAAAGAAGTCTGTGGGACAGAAATTACAACACAGGGAGTGATGAAATACTTATCTTCTTGTCTATGATAAAAATAATATATTTTAAATTGTTTTGCAAACAATGTAAGGATTTATGATGTCTTCAGCAGAGTTATTTGATATATGAAAGTGAGAAAACGGAACTACAATGGGAAAAGGTGATACACATAAGCAATGGGAGTTCATCTCTCAGGGAGTAGGTAAATTCTGTTTGATAGCTAGGAAATTTTTTCTTGAGTGTGGCATGGTATTGCCAGGTCTGATCATTCAGAGATGACAAGGCATTATGAGATTAGTGATTAATTGAAGGACTATTTCTTTTTATTTGCCCTCTATAATTTCAAGATGGAATCTGTTTGTTTTAAAGCCTTCCTTTATTGCCATGAGAGCTAGCAGTGTTTTGGTCTGAAACAAAGCAGAAACTGAACTTTGTTTAAATAATAAAGGTGAGACTTGAAAAGAAAACTTCCTGCTATTGCAGCTCTCCAGATATCAGGATACTGGCAGCCCTGTTGCAGCTTTTGTCTCTCTCCTTGCCTGACCCTCTAAACAGCGTCACTTCATGAAGGTAGAGGCAGTGATTCCCAAAAAAATGGAGTTCTGTGGCCTTAGTAAAATCCCAGTAGGCTTGGGCCTTTGCAAATCTGATGGCTTGCAACTTTTGCATTTCATGTATCTTGAGGGACCAGCTCACAGCTCCACTTTGATCCCTGGAATACAACAGGAAATTCTCACTCAGTAAGTCATGGGTCTAGTCCACCTTTGCTAGTTTGTTGCTCCTTGCTTTTTTTAAAGGAAGTGTTTGCTTCTTTTAAAGCGCCTCTGTTTGCCTGTAATGAGATTAAATTGCTCTTGTGGCTGAATTATTTATGGCTTTTAATGTAATTTTCCAAATTTGTACTCCCACTGAGAAAAAATAATTGAGTTTTGCAAAGGCAAGTTTGAAATACATTTTCAGATTTGCAAAAGAGTTTTCAAAATTTCCACCCAAACCCCAAGCCCCAGTGGGATCTTCTAAAGATATTTTAAAGGCATCAGAGTTTAGCTTCTTCCTAAGCGCCTCTTGTACTGCAGGATCTCTGACAGCCTCTAATCCTTCCAGGCTTCACAGCATGCTCTGAAAATTGCAATTTCCTTTTCTTCTTCGAAACAAATTCTTATCATTTCTTGCATATGGTTTTACAGCTGACAGCATGAAGTCCCAGCCTGAATATTATGACTGTAATTCTATTTTTTGAGTTGTGGTGCAGTGTATAAATTCATTCAACTGGACTTTCAGGGTGGGTGCCACCAAAACAAAATCTCAATTAATTTACAAATGACAGTCAGTTGGGAACATGTTCTATGTTGAGCAGCAGCTGATTCACATTTTAACAAGCTATTGTTTTCCCAATTTGAATTCTATGATTTCTTGAATCATCAGCTTGTCTCCAAGATGCACTGGGTGGTATTTGCACTATTAATCATGTGTTTTGTCTTTTACTTAGTACACGTATTTACATAACTGCAGGATTAGTTAAGAGAACGGGCAGAATGTGGCTTCCAGATGAAGTGGGAAAAGATTCAGCAGTGGAAAGAAGTTTCAACAAACAGCTGCAGGTCAGGAATTCTGAAAACCATATGTCTGAGGTAACTGGGCAGTGAAAGCTTTCTGCCAGTTGATGAGGGTATGGGATGATGAAGATAATACCACTTCTTACTGGTATTTTCTGTGTTGAGTAGGAGAGGTCGTTTAAGCAATTTCTATAAAATATTGCCAGACTATACTCCGATTTCATACCTAGGTTTACTAACGTGTTTGGCTATGACATTATATCTAATTTTTGTTCGTTGTGAAGGTATTTGGTGGTGTCTGCCTTCTGCATTACAAGATAAAATTTTTCCTTGTTTATTGGAAAGAACTTTTTATTAGCATGTTGGTTCGATTTTAGCCTTTGGCTGTTGCAGTGTTAGTTTCATACAAGTGTGAATTTAAAGAATTATACAAAATCAGGCTGTAGTGGGTCTCTGCTTATATCAGGAGAGGCTTAATTCTGCCTGATGGCTTCTGACAAATGTGTGACACTTTTAAATCAGTGTCTTAAAGCTCAAGAGGATAGGGCCTCATCTCCTCTTAAGCTGCTTGTCTCAGCATTCTCAGACTCACTTGCTGGAGCAAAAACCTGCACATCTTGCCAGAGGACTTGTTATAACTCCAAAGCTGAAATTCCGAAGTACAGGGACAGACCTTGGACTGGGAATTAGATGAGGGATTTCCCACTTCAGCCAGGTAGGCAAGTAAGGATGCATCCTTCCTGGAGAAGAGCCTCCTTCCCCGTGGCTGTGCTGCAGGGTTATTTTAATTCCTTGTGTGAATGCGCATGCACAGCAGCTTGAAGCTCATCACAGCCCTGCTGATGTCCCTCTATTAGGAGTGAGAATTCTGGAAGGAAACACCTCTTTGAAATAGGCTTCTGTTGCATTAAAACATCCACAGAGGAGCATGCATGGGCTAATGAACCGTAGAGTATTTTGCTACCCCTTGAGGGAATTTTCAAAGGACACTGAGTACCAGGGAAGGAGGGTTCTTTCTGACCCTGACAACTATCCCTGTTTCAACTGGAAAAATTAGGACTGAGGGTTTACATAAGGACTCTGAGGATGCTTCAGCACTCTCCCTTTTGTGTGCTCTGCAGAAATGGAGTAGAAGAAAGTACCCAGTGCATCCTCTGAAAACTAGTAGCTGCTGTCAATCAGCTGTCTGAAGATTGGATCTGCCTGACTCCTGATATTGTATGGGCAGAGTCACTCATGATGTGTTTGGTGTTGTACCACATGTGTTAATTGTGGCTGGCATCACCTCTGTTCTGTAAATATCCCATTGGGTAGTGGCACAGTGTTAATTCTTGGATTGGTTTATACCATTTTTATTGGCTTTTTCTAATCAAATATTTATAAACAATTCCATTGTAGTCTCTGGCATCTTGAGGCAGCTCCCTAAAGGAAACCATTAATTTTCTGCTGTACAGCACTGGTTGATTAGGAGCTTTGTGGAGGAGGAACTGATATGAAAGCATAGAAATGAAAACAGCAACACTACTGCCAAGCACTGTAGCCTGTTGCTTTCATTCATCAGCTGGTTTTATTCATTCGTCTGAAGGAATGCTAGTGAATGAATCTTAGTGGACAACTACGCAGACTGTGAGGCAGCCCTCCGGAGCGCAGCAGCCTCGCTTCCTTGCTGTCTTCAGTATCGCTATTCCCAACAGCAGGGGTCAGCTTTCTACTATTAATTTGAAGCCCTTTCTGCTCTAGCTATGGCATCTGGCAGTTGTTACAAGATACAAGGAAACCAACGAGAAGTTCCAGCCCTCCTCCAGATCAAACATACTTTGCAGGAAGTGTTAAGGTAGACATATTTACATGTTGGGTAACCTGTATTGCACTTCTCCCAGCAGAGCTAATTTCCAGTTGCCTTTCTCTTTCATCCAGGAGCTGCAGTTATCTATTTGTTGTTTAGACTGACTTCAGAGCCAATGGATGTGACAGCTCCTTCACGGTGACCTGGGATTGCAGAGTGGGCAGGAACTCTGCCTGCCTGTTTTAGTTACTTACATGGTCTTCATTGCTGTCGTGTCTGAGGTGTCAGAACCCTTTTCTGCCTTGAGAGTCTGCGTCTTTCCAGATGAGGACACACAGTGCTTCTTTACGTCTTAATGATGAAAAAACTAAGCCAAGGGGCTCACAGAAAACAGCAAATACCCAGATCAGCATTCATCTCACATCCTGTAGAGCAGTCCTAGAAACTGCAGGCTCTATCCCAGCAATTCCCATAGAATGAAAGTGACTCTAGGCATTTTTTTCAAGTAGGTTATTCAACCCTCATTGCTGCTTCTCCAGAGTTGTGCTATCACACTGTGATTCTGTCCTGGAGGGCCCCTAACTTTTCCCAACCATCCCATGCAAAGAGCGGCAAGCTTTCCAACTCAGCTGTCTTTGCTAGTTAGCATTCAATCAGACAGCTGGGTCACCAGGCAGTTTTAAAGACCTAGTCCTCCTTAGATTTAGTTTATGAATTACTAGTTATTTAGATTGAATGTTACATAAATGTAATGTCACTATCAGTACTCAAAGATGGCAGTGCCATTTAAAATTACTGGTTTTTTCAGCCAGGTCAACAACCACAGGGTCACAGGGTGAGAACACAGAGGAGGGAATCAAAAATGGCAGAGGGAAAGAGCGATCAGCATTTTTAGCAGCCGCCCATGGTTAGATTGGTTTGTGTCAGTCATGAAACTGGACTTGAAAATATTTTCCTATCTTGGTGTACACTCTGAGAAGGAAAACTTCCAGCTAAACCTGTAAAAGTGGTTGCAGAAATGTGTGTGAGGGGGTCTGACATGGAATGCCCTAGCATTCACTTACTTGAGAGTAGCAGGGGGAAGAGATGCTACTTCTGTGTATGATGCTGGTGAGATCTTCCTTGGAATATTGTATTCAGCTATTAATAGTTCACTCTTTGAAATGGATGTTAAAATTGAAAAAGGTTCAGAGATGAACACGTTATGACTTATGTTTGAAAACTCTGCCTTACAGTTAAATTCTTAAACAATTCAACTTGTCTTGTTAAGGAGAAGATAAAGTAGTGATTTGATTACTGTCCATTAATTACTTGAAGGGAAAGGAAGGAGATATCTCATAGAAAAGAGCTCTTTCATCTTACTTTTTCATCTAGGACAATCTAGCAAGTGGAATTAGAATTCAGAGATCTCAGAAAGCTGAAATGAATTTTTAATGGTGGAAGTGATTACGCATAGGAACAAATAAAGGATTTATTCATCACAACTATCTTCTTTAGTCTTAGAATTTACAAGTCTGCATTGAACACATTCCATCATTAATTCTAGCAATATGTAAGTTACTTTGTAAGCTCCTGAAGTTAGATGGCTTGTCATTATTCCTAGGGCAGAATGGTACAAAGAAAATTTAAAGGGCCCCATTAAAGACTTTTTCTCCAAAGACTTTTCTGTCTTTTGTCCTAGAGATGCGTGTGGATCATTTTTCAGCAGAGTGCATTAGTAAAAACCTGAAGGAAATCTATCTAATTTAATGTTTTCATTAGTTGAAATGTGTAAGATATTCAGACTCTTCTTAGCTTACCTTTGGTTTCTTGCTGCTGTGAAGCAAACCCACATTTTCTACAATGTAAAATCTTCCTCTGTTTGTCTCTGCTTAGGGAACTCAATCATACTTTCTCAATTCTTCTCTTCATGCTTGGTAATACTTACTAGGCTGCCAAACTGTAGAATATAACCAGAAATATCTGGATGCTAACCTCCATTGATTCATAAGATAGGCCACTTCAGGTTAAGAGTCTATCAGGAATACTCTGAAAATTCAGGCCATTGAAAAATAAGTGCAGATCAAATTTGCGTTTTTTGGAAACTTCTAATATCAGAACAGTGTGAAAAGCTAATAATTTTGTGTGTGTGTTTTAAAAAAAAATTATTTTGCATGGTGTGTTCTCTTGGGTATCACTTTGCTGTAGCATATGTGAGAGATGATAAAATTGAGTGCTTTTTAGGGTATTGTAAAATGAAGTCAACTGGAGAAGGCAGGAAGAAAAAGTATTCAGGGATGCTTAGTTGTATCAGTGAGAGATCAAAGTGGTGAATCATGTAAGTAGATTTGAGTTGTTTGATCCTTACACTTTTGTTTTTCTGGCTATGAGACAAGCAGAATACAACTTTGGTGTGTGAAGAACTTGAGGCTCACTGTGTTTGCATGACTGTACAATCTATACCTCCTTAATTTTTCAACATTATGCTGGATTTAAATCATTGATGAAATTTACTAAGTGGCTGCTCTTGGGAAAAGGCTTACTTGCAATAAAAGAAAGGCAGCAGGTATTGCTCCAAGGGCTATAGCAAAGTCTTTCAGTCCTGAGTTATTCGTATCACATTCCTCCAGATATGAGAGAGCTGCCTGGGATTTGCTGGCATTCTCCAGCTTCTCCCATCAAATGGTGTGTGATGAAGTGGTTTCCACTATTCTGTAAGAGATCTTCATAGAGGGACAGTTATCTCAGCTCTTGTATTGTTTGGTGAGTCCTCAAAAAAGAAGCTAGCACAGTAGATTCTCAAGATGCTGATGCTTATCCCCACCTTGGCTCCCACTGAATAGGAGAGGAATTTTATGGAGCATAACATGCTTCCTAGATGCTATGCAGTCCCAGGCTTCTTTGTCTGCTGAAGAGATGCTGGACGGAAGACTGACTGTCCAACAGCAGCCTGGCTAGTGGAGATGGGAGGTAATGGGGACATAAATTCCCCTTTAACTCCCACAGCAGATCCATGTGTTGGCCAGAGCCAGATTTGGTTTAGGTAGTGGTTGGCTTCTCAGAGCTGCAGGTCTAGAAATTTGGCTGTCACCAGAGAAAGGTGGAAGTTTCTTATGTGGATAAATACCTGGTGGAAGGGAATGACAAAAACCGAGATGGGTTCTTCTCAGTGGTATCAGATGAAAGGCAAAAATCAATTGATGTGAACTGAGATAGATAAAAATCCCTTAAAATGTAAGATAGGACTTCTTTACTGTGTTGGTGATTGAGCAGAAGAGCAGTATTTCCACACTCTAGAGAGGCTGATTTTAAAAATCTGACAGCNAAACCTAGTGCTGGGGGGAGGGGTGGTGGAGGTTTGTTTTCTAGGGGGCTCCCTCTGGAGATTTTCCCCTAATTTGTCCGAAACCAGGACAATATTCCTGGACACTGTGCTCTGACTGATACCACTTTAAGAAGGAAGAACTAGACTAGATGTTCTCCAGAGGTACCTTCAAACCTTAGCTATCCTCTGATTCGGCAATTTTTTTCTTTCTTTTTCATCCTTTATCTGTCATATCTAAGTGTAAGTCAAAATTTTGCCTCATGTTGTGCACAGATACTTGATGCTTTATGTGAAACTTTTGGAGCAGTTCCATTCCCTAGTAGCAGCTTCTTGTTCTTTGGAATTTTCACTCTGAAGGACTTTTGCCACAACTATCTTTTTCCCCCCGACCTTGTTGCTTGGTCAAAGGATTGAAATGTATTGCTTTGTAGCAGTATACAGTGCACACCGATGTTATTCAGGAAATTTGGGGGTAAGGAAGGCCAAGGTGAAGTTGGAACTGAACCTGGCTAGGACACAAAAGAGCTTCTATAGATATATTAACCAGAAAAGGAAGGTCAAATGAGGTGCAACCTCCCCTCAAAAAATTATGGAAAACTGGTAACAACAAATGAGGAAAAGGCTGAGTTACTCAACAACTTTTTCCGCCTCAGTCTTCAACAGTAACCTCTCTTCCTACACCTCTCAAGTGGATGAACAGCAGGATGGGGACTGGAGGAGCAAAGTCACTCCCACTGTAAGAGAAGGTCAGGCTCCTGACCACCTGAGGAACCTGAATGTACATAAGTCTTTGGGACCCAATGAGATGTTGTGGTTGCTGATATTTGTAAAGTCATGGCAGTC
>VXBB01011132.1:244101-263894 GCA_013399915.1 Illadopsis cleaveri | reverse complement strand
AGGTCCCTCAGCAGGGCCAGCCCCTCCCTGGGCCTTCCTTTCTGTTTTTTGTGCACAAGCCACTGGAAAGGACACCCAGGACTATCATTAGGGATCTTTTTCCTGTCTAATTAAAAAAAAAAATACTGATGGGAAATTTTGATTTCCTGTCAACACAAGCAGACTTTAAGAACAGGTTTCCATCTTCCATGGAGACCACACAATCTGGCTGCTTTTCCACCTGCCCTGAAGCCTGACTGATGACTGAGGCACCTTGTGGAATGACCTTACAGATTTCCAAGGGATTAGTACAGGATAAGTTTCAAGGAATCAAAGTCAAGGAAGCTGTTGGCTAAAAAAGCAACAAAACCAGCCAGAACCCAGCAGGCTGGACAAGATAAGAAATGTGGTTTATTGTCAGGGGGAACATAATTTTTCTGAACTTGTTGCAATTATTCAAAAATGTCTGCAAAACAGGACAACAAAATGAAAAACTATAAAGTACTGTAAATATTTTTACAGTTGTTTTACACCATACTATTTCCCTGAGAGGAATGCAGGAGCTGAAAATCTTCATTAGGCTGACAAAAGGAGAAGGTTTTGATTTTACAGGCCAGTCTCAGGTGAGATTCCCATTCTGTGGGAAGGGCATTGGGCTCAGGTGCAAAAAGCCATGAAATGTGGGATCTGCTGGTTAAGCTCTGCTTAAGACAGGAGCCTGGCAGTGCTCAGTGAGGAGTCACTTCCTGAATGATTTTTGACACATCTTGGGAGTATTTTAGTTGAATGTTTTGGCGGAGCCCTTTTTTAAAGTGTGAGGGAATTATGACTGGTCTGGGAATAAACCTTATTGAATCATGAAGTGGTTTGTGTTGGAAGGGACCAATGTCGTTGAAAAGTCTCTAAACATCAAACAAGGTGTTTTCTCTGCATTTTGATCTTTTTGCAACACAGGAATGTACTTGTAAGATTGGCCTGTGGCCTGCCAAGTCTTTAGATGTCCAGCAATACTCTGCATTCCAAGTGGAAAAGCAAAATGAATCTGCAGGAGATGGGAGAATGAAGTTCCCCCTCCAGGGGATCATTTTCTTCATTTCAGTCTTCAAAAACTTCTCCTTCTGGGAATATTTTCTATTTTCCTTTACATTTCCAAACTCTTTTGAACGTGTTCTAGCTCTGAATGATACAGAAGGTAAATGCAACCCCTCTCTCCAAAACCTATTTACACTCAATTGCTACTCAAAATCCAAGCTCTGTAAAACATAATTTACAAAGGATTGCTTTTGGGATGAAAAAATTACCTCATAATTAAAAAAAAAAATCTATTGCATATGCAAATACCTGTCCAAGATCAGCCCAAAGACCCACCTAACCTGGTGCCCTGGGTGCTCAGGACACATCCAGATCTGAAATTGAATTCCAGCTCCCTCTTCCACAAGCTCGTTGGCTCCATAATAACCTTGTCCATGTTCTTACTGGCTTTGCAGGTGAAAAAAAAAAATATATATATTTGAGGCATTTGCAAACCACATGGGCTCTTCCTCAAGAGATTTTAAAAGCTCAGACACTGAGAAGGCAGTGACATTACCCCTGCTCATCTGCCCAGCAGGCTGGTGATAAAGCCTTACAGACTTCTTGGTACAACAAAGTGCAACAGATGACAAAACCTAAATGGATAAAAATTGATCAGTTGGAAGATGTTCAGTGTTGGTATTGATTGCTCAAATCCCTGGCAACCCCACAAGGGTAAAACATCCCCTGAAATAAAACTTTGAAGAAAGGTTTCTCTTTTGGTTTTTAGTTTAACCAACAGGACTAGAAACAGATTGATAAGGCTGATGTAAGATTGCCCATTACATACACAAAACCTGCTAGCTCTTGGTAAAAAACATTCCCAGGTTGGTGCTCTCATACCAGACACAGAAAATGGCCATGAACAAAATTGGTACTTTATAAAGCACCCCATACACAATGAAAAGGCTCTCAATTTAAAAAAAAAAAATACACTGGTAAAATTTCTGGGAGCATTTGAAGAAGAAAATATTCCTCTTTGTACCAGACAACAGAGAAGTAATAAAAATGCACATCCCACAGTCAGTGGTGAGATAAAACCTCTCCAGGCTATTCCAGCCTTCCCTTTGTTTCTTGCCTCCCTTCCCAGAAGACTTTGGCAATAGCAGCTCTTGAAGGTGATTTAGAATTTTCAGGACACAACAACAACAAGGTTCTATATAAACAGGCTCAACACAACCACACTGAGTCAGGCTTTCCAGGGAGGGAGTTTTGGGAATCACAGAAACTTCCTCCAGTGGCACAGCCTTTGGTCAAGGGAGCTTGACCATCCAGAGGGTGCTGGGCAGTACCCAGGCTCCCCAGGGAATGCTCCCCAGAGCTCCAGGAGCGTTTGGACAGTGCTCAGGGTGGGACTGTCGGGATATCCTGGGCAGGACCAAGTGTGGGACTGAATGATCCTTGTGGGAATCTTCCAAATCAGGAGATTCCATGACTCTATAAGCACGTTGGCACCAGGAAGCTTCCTATGGATTTTCTCTGTACCTAGACAAACTCCTTTGTGAGAAACAAAAAACCAGCATCCATCCCTGAATGATCCTAGGGAATGATCTCAGGGAATGATCCCAGGAGTCATCCCTGCATTCCATCAAGGCCAGACAACGAGGGAAAATGCTTTCAGAATGACTCAAGTCCAAGTGAAGAAAAAACCAGGAGCTAAACCCAGGTTTGTGTCCTCACCTAAAAGCAATGCAACTGAACACCCAAACTGACCAGAGGCTGGAAAGGGCTCAGAGTTGGTAGCACTGGATTCAGGCACTGGGATAAAAGCCGAACATCCAACTCCTCATGAAAATTCAGGAAAACCCATGAGACTCTAAAAACGAGGGGACCTTCAACACTGAATGTCTTCAGGTACCAAACAAAACCCCCTGAGGAAAACATTATCTTCTTGGATCCAGCTGAATAGACTGATGGGTCTTTATTCTGTGGTCCTGATTCTTTGAGACAGAGCAGAAACCTCAGCAAGTTTTACTTCCATCCACATGGAATCATTAAGGTTGGAAAAGACCCCTGAGATCATCAAGTCCAACCTTCAACCAATATATTATGAAACACTGGGAGAGGAAACACTCAGAGATGAGGGGGAACCAGTACAGGAAAACCTTGGAGCACAAAGGAGCTCGGGATCATGAAACTTTACACAATTCCAACTTATGGGATGACATTCCCAAAGCAAGGGATGGTTCTTGCCACAGCACCCAATTCTACCACCACTTCTCACCCTGAGAGTTTTCCCACTTCTGAGAGTTAAGTTCCTTTCACCTTGCCCGGATGAAAACTCTAGAGTTTATTTTGGCACTTTGGTGAAAAAATATGTATATTAACGAAGTTTGTGCATATTCCCAGGCAGGGCTGAGCTCCTGGGAACACAAACCCTCTGATTATGTACATTGATTATAGAGTTTGGTACCTGCAACCAGAATGATTTGCACTTAAAAGGAGCCACACTCTCAGGGATATCCAAGTCTCCACATTTAAATATATTATCACAAACCCAATCTCAGTTCTCTTTCAGACCTGGTTTATTTTATTGAGGCTATGTTAATAAAAGTTGTATTTATTCTTTGTCTGATAAATAGGTCCCAAGCCAAAGCAAACCCAATTTTATTCAGTTTATTTTTGTTCATCTAACTCAAATCTGCTCAACTCAAAACCCCAAGCACTTTCCTTTAAATGTATGTTCACCTTTGCTAACTTTGGGATTTCTTTTCCTAAACTTTTCCTCAAATTCATGGCTTGAATGCACTGAAACCATTGCTCCAACCTGTGCTGCTGAGTCCACATGGGGCAGATTCAAACCAGAAACTGGAGCCCCCAGCACCTGAAAAATGTACAACGACCAGTCCTTAAACGGGACAGAAATTCACACCCAGAGGTCAAAAACCACAGCTCCCAAAAATACCACAGCTATCAAAAATACTGCTGCTGAAAACTGGAATGAATTCAGTGCCCACTGCAGTGATTTATTCTGGAGGCAACTGCAGACCATGTGTGATGTCACTGGTGTTTGCAGTCCTTCCATTCCCTCCTGAGATCCCCGACGGATAATTTTCTGATAGCACTGGTTTAAGTCCCTGGGAATATTCCCTGCCAGGTTTGACAAATGTGCAGCAACATAAACTGGTTTTCATCAGAGATCTGCCTCCTTTGGTGTGTTACTGGTGTTGGGAGGACAAGGTCAGGCTCTGGGTGCCTACACACCCCAAAAACAGGGAACAGCTGGAACTGACACCAGTGTTGTGTCTTCAACCACCTCAAACGCCAAATGTGACCCAAAAATCCCCCAGGGTGAGCCCATGGCTTCTGAGCTCTGTGACAAAAGTGACCAGGGAAGGGTTGCAGGCTTGCAGGGTCCTCCTGCCAAATGGGAGAACCTGCAAATCCCCAAAACCCGGTGTAGGAAGAAAGAGAAAGTTGGAGCAATGAGGTTTTCTTGGCTCTTTTCCTACAGATAAGGCCAGGATTTTGGAAGATAGATGTGAGACAAAGGGCCTCTGGTGCCTCTTCCTTGATGCTCCTTTATGCACAAGCTCCCCATGAACTGGAGTCCCTGGTTGTTTCGTTTCATTCACATTCTCCTGAGGGTGCCAAATTTCTATTCCCATTCAACAGAAAATGGAAAAATACCTGATTTTCATTCTGATTCTAGGAAAATGATCCCCTTGCAAATACAGGTTTGTGCCACTGAGGAGATGCCACGCTTTGCTGGGTTTGTGTCCCAAAACAGGAACCCACGTTTCAGAATTGACCTTAAATCCATCTCTTGGACTGAGGAATAGGAGGGACTCATCTCTCAATACAAGATTAATAATGAGCAGGCAGAAACTGTGAATGGGGTATGGCCTTGGCCACGGAAATTCTGATGGAAACATCTATCCAAATGGATGTTTCTGCACAAAACCCACAGAGGTGAAGATCCATCTCATTTCCCTCACACCCCACATACCCAGGTACCCCTTTTGGAGGTCCTAGGCACAGTCTGGGGCTGTGTCAGGCCTCAAATAAATACTTAAAACTGATTTTGTAAATCCTGTTTGCTTTTCAATGCTTTGAGCCACTTTTCAAGCCAATTAACAGTGAGGTTTATTTGCTCTCTGTTTAGAAAAGTCTGATTTACACTTTAAACACACAAGGACTCCTAAATAATGAATCAGATCGAGCAGTTGTTTGGGAGCACTGTGATCAGCAGTGGTTGCTGAAGGTGTGAATTAAATGACTTGAATGTTTTCACCTTAATTTGGAGCCATCCTGGGGTCTGTTTGCAAACCACTCGGAGAGGAGCAGCAGGAGCCTGCACTGCTCTGTTCTAACCCTGAATTATTAAAACGATCAGAGCTTGTCTAAACATTGCTCATGTTTGTGCATGTTTTTTTTTAATATTTCCTTGACGTCTTCTGTGCACCACATGCAGCTGTTTTTCTTCTTATAAAGGAGGCAAAAGAAGGGCAATTTACTGATGATTTTCCATCCTCTTTATCTGCTCGTGCTGGTTTTCCTACAGGAAAGCATCCCTGGGGGACAAAAAAATAAGAACTGCTGACCTGGATTTTCTTGGTACACCCCAAAGGCAGAGTCATTAAAACTTATTTTCCAAATGTGTGTCCCAATGTCTTTAGTCTGAGGTTGGCGCCAGTCTGCCAGTTGTTTCCAGATGTTGGAAAGGTGCAGACACTGTAAGCTGAGGCTCTGGAAAAGGGAATGAAAAGGGAAGTGTGGGGGAAATGTAGGGATAGACCCCCACTGAACACAGAATCCTGGAATCACAGAATGGCCTGAGCTGGAAAGGAACATCTTCAAAGTTCATCTTCTCTTACTCCTGTCATGGGCAGGGATTATCCCAGGCTGCTCCAAGCCCCAAAGTCCAGCCTGGCCTTGGACACTGCCAGGGATCCAGGGGCAGCCACAGCTGCTCTGGGCACCCTGTGCCAGGGCCTGCCCACCCTGCCAGGGAACAATTCCTGCCCAATATCCCATCCAGCCCTGCCCTCTGGCCCTGGGAAGCCATTCCTCCTTGTCCTGACACTCCAGGCTCTTGGAAATTGGAAATGGTCTCTCTCCATGCTTTCTGTCATCTTCTTCAGGCCCTGCAAGGCCACAATTGGGTCACCCCAAAGCTTTTCCCCTTCAGGCTGAACAATCCCAGCTCTCCCAGCCTTTCCTCCCAGCAGAGCTGCTCCACCCCTCTGATCATCCTAGTGCCACCCCTGGATTCATCAAACAGAAAAACTTAACCCAGACCAAAATTTCCATCTTCAAGTAAATTTGGATACAAGCCTTGTTAAGCAATAATTCAACCTGACAATATGCTGGCTGTGAGATCCCTCCTGTTTTTTCAGAGGCCAAAGGAATCCTTGAGGTGAGGAGTGAAGCACTACAGAGGAAGTGCATGCTGGATTTTATAACAGAGAGAGGAACATGCACAGTTTCTTATCTGTTTTGCCTTCTATGAAAACAGGGAAGCATCTTCATTCATGGGAGAGAGCAAATCCTTTATTTTCCTGAGAATTGCTTTAGCACAGAACTAAAAAGCACAAAACAGGCCTTTGTGTTGCTTCCCGTGTCCCCCTGGTCTNAAACTGAGCTAAACTTACAATGAAAACTGTTAACCAAAATCTTGCAACCCCACACCTTTGTTATCCACAGAATTCTACAGGACCCTTTGTAGCCTACAATTCTGATCACACTGCTGTCAAGGAGTCAGCATTCCAAACAACTGACGAGAGACTGGCTGAGTGGGGATCATACCGGGTTTGGGAGCAGTATCCCGGATTAGGAGACTTTGGGAGCAAGCAGAGAGATGGATTACAGTGGCCAGAACTGGTACAAACACCAGTCTGACATCCTTCTATGCTATTTTTCCCCCATTCCACTAAAGCACACAAGGTGGGGCAGATTTATTGTCACTAGTGCAGCTCCTGGTTGTGTTTGCAGGCATCCCAATAGAAACATAGGAAAACCAAGAATACTTGGCACTACATCCTGCCTGGAAGAATTTTATTTTCCACTTTGAAAAGCTTTTTCTAAGCAGTTTTGTTGCCTTTGCAATCAAGCACTGCCTTCTCCTCCACGATTTCCTATCCCTGGAAGTGTTCAAGGATGGGTTGGAACAACCTGGTCTAGTGGAAGGTGGCCCTGCCCATATCAGAGAGTGGAACAAGGATGAGCTTTAAGGTCCCTTCAAACCCAAACCACTCCATGATTATGTGATTCCTCCTAACTCAAATCCCAAGTCCCTAATGCCACTAAAGTGCTACCATCAGAAACCAATTTTCAGCAGCAGTTTTGCAGTTATCAGGGGAAAAAGCAAACCTGTAAAAGCAATGCTGTTCCCCAGAGCCAGTCAATTATTTCACACCCTCCCTGACCTGGCTGTCAGGGAAGCAGCAAGGACGTAACCAGCTTCAAAGTGTTACCTGAGGATCAGCTTTTTAAACTTTTCATCACCTGACTTGCAAACTATGATTGATTTTATTTTCCCCTTCAGCCAGACCTGCTCCTTTTCCACAGGGAAATCACCCTCACCAAAAGCTCTTTGAACACTTCTCAGCATAAAGAGAAAGTTGAGGGAACTGAAACCAAACATTTGGAGGAGATTGCTAAGAACTCACAGTGTTTCATTTCAGCTGTGATCTGAAAGCTCTCTTAAAAACTAAAATCTGAATTAGAAAGGGTATTAGATGTGATTAACTAAATTAGTGCTGTGGTATTGCTCTGTGGAAATGAAAATGGACATGGAAGTGAGTGGCAGTCTATTTTCCCAGGTAACAAAAGACAGGGTGAAAGGAAATGGCCTCAAGTTGCACCAAGGCAGGTTTAGATTGGATATAAGAGACAATTCCTACACAGAAAGGGTTCTCAAGCACTGAATGGGCTGCCCAGGGAAGGGATGAATTCACCATCACTGGAAGCATTCAAAAAACTTGAGGACCTGGGTGAGAGGTGAACATGGTGGTGCTGGGCTGATGTCTTAATCACTTAAAAAACCAGCTTCTCTGGGCACCCTGTGCCAGGGCCTGCCCACCCTCCCAGGGAACAATTCCTTCCCAATATCCCATCCAGCCCTGCCCTCTGGCACTGGGAAGCCATTCCCTGTGTCCTGTCCCTCCATCCTTTGTCCTAAGTCCCTCTCCAGCTCTCTTGGAGAGTACATTTAATATGTCTTTTCACAGAAAACCTACAAAACAAGAGACAAGCAATAGAGAATTAAAAATTCTTGGAAGTAGAACCAATCTGAGAGTCACACAGAAAACTCGGAGTAACTGGCAACTAAATGTCTCCCAAATGTTTTGTTATAATTGAGTTATAATCTTTCACAGGGAGGAGCCCCCCCAGGCTGTGTGGACAATGTGCTCAGGGCTGGGCACTGCCCAGGGAAGAAGTTGTGCCTCCTGTGCAGGGGGAATTGCTGGGCTCAGGCCCTGCCCGTGGCTCTGGGGCCATTGCTGGGCCCCCTGGGCAGAGCCTGGGTCCTGCTGGGAGCCCTCCCTGCACACAGGGACAGCCAGGCCTGAGGGCCCCTCGCAGCTGGGGCTCCTCTCCAGCCTGAACAGACCCAGCTCCCTCAGCCTCGCCTGGGCACCCACATGCTCCAGGCCCTTCCTCAGCTCCACCAGCTCCCTGGCCCTGCCGTGCTGAGCACCCAGAGCTGGACACAGCACTCCAGAGGTGCCTCCAGGCCTGCCCACAGGGGCAGGCTCATCTCCTTCTGAACCATGAAAACAAAAGCATTTACATTTTTTGACAAATTCCTTAAACAAACATACCACCTTCCAAAACAAGACCTTCCAATAGAAGACCAAAAGAATGTCAGGAACTGAATGAAGTTTTCAGGTGGTCTCTCAAGCCGAAGGCTTTTATCTTCACACTTGGCAATTACATCAAGACACTGTGAACAGCAAATTATTTGTGTAGTTGATTCTTTCTCTCAGCATTTCCTGGGTTGTGTCTTTCCTGAACACACCCTGCATTCCCTTCCTTGCTTTTGACAGGAATAGTAAACAGCAGTGTGTGTAAGTAGATTTCAGAGCTAATTGAAAATAGGAACATGGAGCCTAATGGTATTAAATGAAAAACCCTGTCAGGTTTAGCAACAGATCATTTGCATCTCCTTTATTTTGTTGTTCAAGTTTCCCTGTTTGCATAGAAAAGCTAAAATGCATGTCAAGTTGCTTTAAAACTGCCTGGTATCTAAAAAGGATGAAAACAAGTATCTCAAATGCTAATGAAGCATTGTGTTTATTTGCTAAGCA
This sequence comes from Illadopsis cleaveri, assembly GCA_013399915.1. Taxonomy (NCBI): domain Eukaryota; kingdom Metazoa; phylum Chordata; class Aves; order Passeriformes; family Timaliidae; genus Illadopsis; species Illadopsis cleaveri. The sequence continues at coordinate 254,592 of VXBB01011132.1, read as the reverse complement.
AATTACTAGAAGGCAAATTACTCTGACAGTAGCAAAAGGGAGGCAAGGCAGGAAGACCTGTCTTGCTTTCCAGACTCCAGGACACTTTTGGTCCTTGCCCACATAACAGCTGGGAACAGCTTGGGAGGTGCCACCAGCCAGGTTTGGGTGCTAGTACTGGTTTTAGAGGATTAAAGAGAACAGTTGCCAGTCGCAAGCACTGTTAAATCCATGAGATAAGGACAGAAGAGAGTAACAGGACAGAGTTAACTCCAGGCCTGGTGAAGGTGAAATCTAGGCAGCATATCGTGGGAAATCCATGCCCAGAAAAATTCCCACTGTGGCAAAGTGTGCAGGGAAGGAACTTTCACACACACATCACTCAAAACTCACCCCAGGTTAGGGACTGATGGCAGCTGCCACCACCAGCGACCACCAAAGCCCCCCAGAATATTCCTCTGTGGATATGTGGAATTGGAACTGCAGAGAACCTCCACAGCAGGAACTTGAGCTAAGATCAAGGCGAAACAATTGTCTGGGTGTTATCCCAGGCTCAGGGGGAAGTTAGAAAAGCTGGGCAGAAGGAATTGCTGAGAATGGACAAAAAAAGAGGCAGAATTTATGAGACACAAGGAAAGCCAATGCAGCAGCTCCCACTGGGACAAAGGGAATTCTGGCAGGGACAGATTGTGACCACGGATCCCAGAGATCACCAACTCAAAAGAACAGAAACTCTGAGCTGGCACTGATTAGCATTACAAACAAGGCAATCATTTAACCAATAGCATAAGAGAACTGTGATGCCCATGAGTGTCACCCTAAGTTTTCTTGCCTTGTGAGTGTTTACAATTTTGTAGTGGAGATTCTCACGCAGCTTCATGTAAATTATGTATATATTTAGAATTATCTACTTTGTTTACATAGTTCTCCTCTGGCAGGAGAAATATGATTGATGGTGATGTTCACCTATGAGGTCGGAGAGGTGGCAACCTGTGTAGCCAATCTTTTGCTTTCTGTGAAAAGTGTATATAAATGGAGTCAGAAATATTAAAATAGAACTTTCTTGCCTGACTTTCTGCTGTCTGCCTCGTCCTTTGTGTGTCCAATACTGTGACACATGAGCCTTAATTCCTTGCTTGCTAAAGTATATAACTAGGGAAAAGTTCCAGAGGACTTCAGGACCTTCCACCACTGAGAACCCCAGGATGAAGAAAGACAAGCAGGACACCACTGGATCTAGGGATGGTGACAATCTTCTGCTGGATCTGTCTCTCTCTCCTCTCTTTTCTATTCCTTCCTATCTCTCTACCTCACAGTCATTGCTACATAAATTCCATATTATTTACTTCAGCACATTGACTCGTTTGCACCTTAATTCAGGCAGAGGCATCTCTCACTAACCAGATATTAATAGAGGTCAAGGGTGTTAATTGAACAGACACGCTCTTCCCATGCCAGTTGGCTTCAGAGACACAGAAAAGACCCTGGTGCTGCTTAATTTACCAGTACAGATCTGTCCATGGGGGCTCAGAGCTAACAACAATCCAGTGGAAACCAGGAATTTCCTGCCTATGGCATGTGGGTTGGAACGAGATGATCTTGGTCCCTTCCAGCCCAAACATTTCTGGGATTCTACAATTAAAACTTTGGCTTCAGCAGCCAAATTGCTTCCAGGTCTCATCACTCAGTCGCTGGTGGCTGAGGTCAGTACCTGGCATCACCTGCTGGAATCTTCCCCATTTTCTCCATGAGACCAGAATGGTTTAAGGTTTTAAATGAAGTGTAGGCTGGATTATATCCTTCCCTGGGAGGGTGGGCAGGCCCTGGCACAGGGTGCCCAGAGCAGCTGTGGCTACCCCTGGATCCCTGGCAGTGTCCAAGGCCAGGCTGGACTTTGGGGCTTGGAGCAGCCTGGGACAGTGGAAGGTGTCCCTGCCCATGGCAGGGGTGGCACTGGATGGGACTTAAGGTCCATTCCAACACATAGCATTTTTGGATTATATCCTATTATTCTAACTCTGCCTTCCATATCCCATACTCAGCCCTGCTGGAAATGCTCAGCCAGAAGGATCAGGTGAGTTCCTGTTCAGCTTTTCCATATTCAGCCCAATTCAGACCACTCTCCACAGTCCTGTGTAGCGTTAGTTACACACTGACATTTCCTTTTCCCTTTACTGGATCCTTTCCCATTCCCCAGTTTTTCAGCATGCAGAGGTGAGAACCACCCTCCATTTTGCACTCTGAGGTGGAGCAGTGACATGTTTGTGTTCCTCCTGTCTTTTCTCCTGGCAAAGTGCCTAAGGATAGCAAGATTTTATTTACTGCTGGGGAGTACAGGCAGAGGAGCTTGTCCACAGTGATTTGTGAATATATATCAGAAGCAATGCACTCCGAAGAACATCTCCTTCTGTAACTTCAGCCTCCATCTCCCATTGTTTGAGATACTTCCCACTTGTATCAAGAAGCCTTTCAATCCTCTGGGGCTGCTTCCTGTGAAAAATTTGCAAGCTTAACATTTGGAGTCTTCTAGACAGGAGTTTGGATGCTCAGAGAATTTACTGTTTAAAAACACCTCTCTAATCTATTACCAGTTCTCTATCCCATGTGAGGAAGTACCAAAAATGTGTTATTGAAACGTGTGGGGCATAATAGGCTGGGCATGGAATAAGATCAGATGTTTTATATTTGGCGATGAGCAGAGGTATAACTTTAAATAGGACATATTTTCTTGTAAGATTTAATAACACAGGAGCTGTTTGTTTGCCTTGTGGAAGTCTATTAATAAATTTCATTTAAAATGTTGTTACAGTGTCAAAAGAAGACCTAAAACTTTTAAGTAGCCTGATAAATTCACCTTTTTTGTTTATGGCTTTTTTTAGGGGAGGTAGTGACAGTTCCCAAAACCAGCCCTGGGAAATGCAGAAAACCTGGGGAATCTAAAGGAAACCCTGGGAAGGAGCTGGCACCAACCCAGAGCAGTTCCTTTAAGAAAGATGCACTGATAGAGCACCTCTGTGATGGCTTTACTGCAGGAACAGTATCATAAATCTATAATGTTTCCCTCCATAAACTCCACTGATGTACAGTGTATTAAACTGGCTCTTAATAAACTGCAATCCTTCCCTCTCGCCTGCCTCCCAAGTACATTAAAAAAACACCAAGAAAAGGAACTAATTTAGAAAATGAAGTCTATTCTTTTTTTGAGAGGAAAAATAGTGGCCAACGGCTCAGGGTGACAGTGGTGCCCCTTGGGGGAAAAATGCTAATTAATATCTTCATTAATGACATAGACAAAGGGATGGAGGGCACTCTCGGGAGGACTGCAGGTGACACTGAGCTGAGGGTGACCTGACTGTGACCTTCCAGTCAAGGGAAGCTACAAGAAACATGGAGAGAGACTCTTTGGAAGAGCCTGGAGTGCCAGGCCAAGGGGGAAGGTCTTCCCAGTGCCAGAGGGCAGGGCTGGATGGGATATTGGGCAGGAATTGGTCCCTGGCAGGGTGGGCAGGCCCTGGCACAGGGTGCCCAGAGCAGCTGTGGCTGCCCCTGGATCCCTGGCAGTGTCCAAGGCCAGGCTGGACTTTGGGGCTTGGAGCAGCCTGGGACAGTGGAAGGGGTCCCTGCCCATGGCAGGGGGGGCACTGGATGGGCTTTGAGGTCCCTTCCAACCCAAACTATTCCAGGATTCTGTGAAAAGAGAAAAGTACTCAGACAAAATGTTTACTTTTCCGAGGCAGCCCCAAAGCTGCCCTGGCCCCTAGTTTTTCTTTCCTGCAGCATCACTGCCACATCATCTAAATGAATTTGCCAACCCCTGGCAGTCACTGCTGAGCATTCAGAGCTGGTTTCCATTTTGACAGGTTGCTGCCAAACACAGTGTTTGATTTTTTTCTCAGTTTGTATAAGACTCTCCTTGAAGAGGTCAGAGCATCCCAAGGGAAACCCGGTGTCATTTGAGAGGCACAATAACAGCCCTTTACACAGGCCAATAAACAGTGCTGGAAGCAATTCCTCTTGGACATTCAACCCCTTTCCCTCTTCATTTTGTCTTTCATTTATAAGAAGTCCTGTCATTTGCAGTACATTCTTGCAATAAAATAGAAAGACTGGAAAACTAACTGGTGATTTGTTGAGATGCATCTGGCTGTGGAAAACCCCACTCCATTACCAAAAATTAAGAGCTGACCTCAGGGACCAGACATGAGCCACACTCAATATTGAGTGTTAACTTTGTTCCATCTCTCTTGTTTAGCTTGTGAGACAAATTATACATTCAAATCTGATTTGATCCTGTTCCATTTCAGCTTCTGCTCCAGGCGCTGCAGGGATGGTCTGCATGGACAGAGAGGAGGGGGCTCTTTACACAGAATTCCAGGATCCCTGAGGCTGGAAAAACCCTGCAGGATCACCAAGCCCCAGCTGTGCCCAATGCCCACCTTGTCCCCAGCCCAGAGCACTGAGTGCCACCTCCAGCCCTTCCTTGGACACCTCCAGCCATGGGCACTGCAAACCTCCCTGGGCAGCCCCTGCCAAGGCCTGAGCACCCTTTCCATGCAGAAATTCCTGCTGCTGTCCAAGCTGAGCCTCCCCTGGCACAGCTTGAGGCCCTTTCCCCTTGGCCTGTCCCTGTTCCCTGGCAGCAGAGCCCGACCCCCCCTGGCTGTCCCCTCCTGGCAGGGAGTTGTGCAGAGCCACAAGGTCCCCCCTGAGCCTCCTTTTCTCCTCCAGGCTTTTTCCCATGCAATCCACCAAGGCTGGGCCATGCTGGGACCTGGCAGTGGAAATCAGTTCCTCCCTACACACAAAATAAGAAAAAGGATGTAGGAACAGAAAGTTTTCTTAGGCTCAAGATTTTGCATCTTCTGTCTCTGTACTGAGGATACAAAGACAATTTGCTTGTGCCATTCCTGGCCTTGCTGCTGCTCCCCCTATGCCAGCACATCAAACTTCCTTCTTTGCATTCCCTTCCACTGACATTATGGATCTCTCTTGTCTAACTTTAAGATTTCATCTTTGCCATTCCTGGATGGTGGAATCTGTGGGATTTGGGACATTAAACACAGCTTAATTAGAGGGACTGGCAAGCAGGAGAAAATCTGCAATGGAAACACCACTGAGGTGCCTGCCTGGGCTTCCCAGAGTATCCCTGACTGCTCCTGGCCTCTTTATGGGCTCCTGCTGTGGCCACCAACCCTGGACCTCTTGGTGACAACTCCTGCTGATGCTCTGCTGCTCTCCAGCCTCATCCTCTCCCATCACTGCTGTTCTTACAGCATCCCAACCCACACTTTGCTCCTGACCTCGGCATTTTTCCTCCTGGAGTCTGATTTAATGGAAGTGAACTGCAACAGTCAAACTGATCTTTGCACACCCCCAAACAATTCAGCTGCCAGCCTTTAATGAAGCCTTGAGGACAGCAATTCCAGCTCAGAGCACAGGAGAACAACTGAATGGTGGGAAGTGCAAATAAAAAATGAGTTTCAGCTGAAGCATTCACAGGCCCTGCTGCTGGTGACAGATGCCTGTCATATCCCAAATGGAGCTAGGAGCAAGCTTTATTCCAGCTAAGATTAATCAGTGTCTTCACTCCCAAACATTTTCCTAGTAATGGAAGCAATCATGCCTCCAGCTTGGGAAGACACCATCATTTAGAACAACACAGCTTGATTTTCAGAAAAGAGTGATGGGAGATGATTAGAAGTAGCCAAAAACTCCCAAGCCCACTTTTGAGTGCACTGGATACAACACTTCAAACACAAATTCAAATAAATATCAAATAATGAAAGCAGCCTGGTGGTTGAGCAGCACTCATAATGTGCCATGAAAAGCTGTTTTCCCAATGGACATTTGGGGATTTGGACACAAAGTTGCCTCCACATGCAGATGTTGGACAGAAAAGCTCTCGATCAGCTCTGTAAAGCTGAAAGGACTTGCTCAATTTACAGCTGACCTGAAAAACACTTAGGGAATGAGGAGAATAATTAACATTTACACAAATAAAGTTCCATGGTTTGACTGAATGCCACATGAGGAAGTCATAATACAGTTTATGCCTGGTAATCACATTATGTGAGAGCTCTGCTAGAGTAAACTGAAGGAAGGAATGCCTAAATATGTTAATTGAAATAATGAACTGCTGAAATACCACAGCAACTGTGCTCCTGCAATCCGGCCTGAAGCAGAGCTACTTTGAGTCCAGGCCATTTATTACAAATAATGAAAAGAGAAACACAGTAAAAGTGGAGATTGGGTGGCAGTGGCACTTTGGAATCTGCTGGAGTGGCCAACTCTGTTATCCAGGGGAATTTCCACCAGGCTTGCTGGGAGATGATACCTCTAAAGAACAATTTGGGTTTTGCAATCATTAAGTAAGAAATATTAATAAGACTTGGTGTTTATTCCTCTCTCACTTTCTCCTCTTCATTGTTAGTATTATTAATACATTTTACTTTAATCCCAGAAGGGTTTGGATTGGAAGAAACCTGAAATTCCATCCAGTTCGACCCCCTGCCATGATCAGGGGCACCTTCCACTATCCAAGCTTGCTCCAAGCCCTGTCCAACCTGGCCTTGAATTCCCACAACCTTATTTTTGCTCAAGTATGGGGATACTCATCTTGCAGAACGCAAAATATGCCCTGACAGGAATCACCTTGGGGCTTGAATCCAACCAGAACAATGTGGCCAGAACAATGTGGCAGCTGTAAAGTGTGCAGAGCACCTTTGCTCCCCTATTAATGAATCCACCAGTGCCCCATAAATGCAGTTGTTTTACCCACTGTACAACACTCAGATGGTAAAGAATATCGAACTCTAACACAAATTCCATTATTCCACCAGAGAGGTTCAGTTAATGATTCCAGATCCACACTCCTTGTCAAGTTAAAAGACACTATAGACACTTGGATATTTTATATATTTAACAGCCAATTACTCGTTGTTTATTCAGAGCTAAAAATTGAGTACCAGCTGTGGCAGTTCCCCACATTGTCCCCAAAGGCAGCAGGGTGGTTGTTTTGATCCAACAACCAGTTCATTTTCATGGCAGGCAGAAAGGAAGAAGGAAGCTTGCCAGAATCACGGATTTTACCGTAAGGAAGCGACTGGCAGGTGGTTCTGGGGCACAATTATCCTGGATTTATACATTTATCTGGTGTAATCCTCGGTTCTGGCTATGGCACCTATGATTATTTGGCTTTATCTTGTTATTGCTACAAACTTCCTGTGACACTCCACTCAATCCCATGCCTACTTCCATACACTACAACTGCTCCTACTTAGGGTTTTATTTCTGTACATTTGCATCCTCTGAGAGTTCACAGTTTTCTTCTTGAAAAATACTTTTAAAATGCATCCCAGCAGCATCAAACTTAAAAATGGGTTGGTTTATTTATTTTCCAAGCTGAGTAGATTCTCCCTCTATTCCTTCCAGCTTTCTTCCTTCTCTAAGTCTTTCCAAGGAGGCTGCAGATATTTTTTTGCGTGGTGCATTCAACAGTTCTAAGGGAGCCATCAGTTTAAAATCACCTCAAAGGTTCCCCTCTTTACTGGGAGAAAAGAGAATACTTTTCTGACCCTGTCCAACCTGGCCTTGGGCACTGCCAGGGATCCAGGGGCAGCCACAGCTGCTCTGGGCACCCTGTGCCAGGGCCTGCCCACCCTCCCAGGGAAGGATTTATTCCCAATATCCCATCCAGCCCTGTCCTCTGGCAGTGGGAAACCATTCCCTGTGTCCTGTTCCTCCAGACCCTTGGAAATAATCCCTCTCCATCTTTCTTGTTGGCTCCTTCAGGCCCTGGATGGCCACAATTAGGTCACCCTAAATCCCAGAGCTTTTCCTACCACTTATTACCATACAGACCTCATTGTGTATTTCCTTCTGCAAGGACACCATGAAAGAGTTCAGTAAAATCAGTATTAAAACTTGGCATATCAATAATTTCCACCTGAATTGGACACCAAGCCTTAGCTGCCCAACTGGCAAGTAGGGCTCAAATATCCAACTCCTCCCTCTCAGACACGACCCTTCTGCTTATGGAGATGCCAGTGGCCTCTTGTCCTTTATGCTCCATCCCTGGAAGTGTCCAAGCCTGGGCTGGACAAGGCTTGGAGCAGCCTGGGCTAGTGGAAGGTGTCCCTGCCCATGGCTGGGTGGAACGAGATGGCTTTTAAGATCCTTTCCAACCCAAACCAGTCTGGGTTTCTGTGATTCTCTTCCTTTCATAAATCTGTGCTTCTTTTACGGCTTTACTGCAAACAACCCTCGTTACTCTCATTTGCTGCTGCTGTAGAGATCCCATCAGCTCCCTGCCTTCCAGCACATCTGTGATGCATCTGTTCCAACAAGAACTCCAGATGTCCAGAGCACACGGATCTCACCACGCTGCCGTAGTTTTCCAGACTTCAAGCATCAGTACAAAAATCTGCATATTTGGTCTTGGTCTGCTTGCTTGGCTGGTGTAATCAGAGGAAAATCTTACATCCCAGGGCACTTCTTCCTTGTTTTCTACCTGAAGTTAATCAAATTCTGCCCTATCCCTGTATTTCCTCCACAGAAGATGAATTCCCTCAAATTGCTTATTTGTGCAAACCATTCATTCTTCAGATTCCCTCCCAAGGGTCTTCTAACCATAAAGGCCATTTTGGCTGAAGTGAAATTCGTCTGAAACAGCAGCTGTTGAAAGGAGACATGAAACTCCATGAAAACCCTGGAGGCACTGCTGAGCAGGTTATTCACTTCCTGCTCCTCACCCTGTTTTATTTGTGACAAAAGACTTCAGTGGGAACATATCACATGCAATCTTTAAGCTACATCAAGCTGGCCAATAACTTACATGGCAATTTTAAAGAGCTGAGAAAGGATAATTAAGGTTGGAAAAAACCTTTAATATTCCCAAATCCAGCCAACAACCCAGCACCACTGCTGTCACCACTAGCCCATGTCCTCAAGTGCCACATCCACATGTTTTTTGAACCTTTCAGGGATGGGGACTCCACTCCCTCCCTGAGCAGCCCATTCCAATGCTCTCCATGTAGAAATTTTCCTTGATATCCTATNTTTGAACACTTCAGGGATGGGGACACCACTACCTCCCTGAACTGCCCATTCCAATGCTCTCCATGTAGAAATTTTCCTTGCTATCCTGAGTCTCCCATGGCACAAGCTGAGGCCATTTCCTCGCGTCCTATCTCCAGTTTCCTGAGGGAAGAGATCGACCCCATCTGCTTCCACCTTCCTTTCAGAGAGTTAAAGAGCAATAAGGTGTCTCCTCAGACAACAAGGTGGCTCTCTCCTCAGCAGCCTCACTGATTTTTGGGAGCTCATTAACAGCAGTTTTGATGACCCCACAGGTAACACTCATTCCAGCGTGTCCCACACCCAACGCCCCTCACAGGAGAATATTTCCACCAGACAAATCTTGGACTAAATGGCTTCCAAGCAGTAATTCCCAATTGTCTACTGTAATAATGGGTAGGTCACACAAAGGCTGCATTTTGAGGCTTGAACCGAAGTCCTCTGTGCCAAACCAGCCCATTTCTCTAAGAATCAGGGCTCAGACAACTGGTACAGGCAGCAGCTCCAAAATTGTTCTTCTCCACCTAAAATAATATTTAAATCCTGCCACAGACAACATTTCCCCCATGCTCTTATCAGGAAGAAACAAAATATTTCATGCTGGATCCAATTACAATGCAATCAATTTTAACTGATTCTGCTCTGAGTAGGCATAAATATTTCTCATGAAGGAAGTTAGGATAATTGATTGATTTAGATTAATAGAGAGAAAGTGAACTGTATTACAAACAGCTGGGAATTAACTTTGTCCTTGCAAGCATGAAACAACACCAAAGGTCTCTGAGCCTTCAAGTATGTACAAATCAGAAAGGAAGATGAGTTTTTCAAAGAGGGCAGAAAGATCCACTTAGCACAGCAGGGATTTAAAGGCTGGAACACCAACAACTTCCTACTGCCATAGTAATGACCTGTCAGCTTTGAGTTCCAGACACAGCTCTTGATTTCAGCTGCAAAAATGTCTATTTCTCTATTCATGCTCTTGTTTCAAATTCCAAGTCCAAGTTCTCTTTTTTGTTTGCTTTCCCCATCATAAGTATTATTTTAACATCAAAAAAAGTGCCACATCCTTTTTTTTTTCTTTTTTTTTTTTCTTTTCCCTTTTCTTGTTTTTTTTTCTGTTTGGGTATTCAGTTTTTAATTGAATGACTACAAATGAGGGCTTGGTAACCAAAACCAGGAGTTTTCCCTTGTCTCCAGTTGGAAATTAACTGCATGAGCATGGCTGGAGATGGGCTCCTGACTGTGTCTTGTCAGGAACCAACACACTTGAGTACATTCTTGTCCCCTCCCTGGTGACTGGGAAGTTCTTCCTTAAGCAATCACAGAAGATGCACCCTCAAACCTCATCTGACCTTCAGCACAGCCTGGATTGCTCCTCAGGGTGAGGAAGAGCATCTCAAAGGAGTGACCCATTGAGGCTTTGAGAACAGCCCAAAG
>VXBB01011132.1:183297-239088 GCA_013399915.1 Illadopsis cleaveri | reverse complement strand
TCCTAGAACCTTTGATTTCATCAGAAATGCTCTAAAAGTCCCTTTTTTCTGTTTCATCAAGCAGAGACTAAAGAAATGAGATGCCCAGGCTTGTGCTGCCTTGAGGCCCCAGGGCGAAAACTGCTTTCTCTGTGAACAGCAGCCCAGCAATTCTGGGTTCCCACCACGGGAAGAAGGAAGGAGAGTTTTCTTTCAGAAGGGGATATTTTCCCTTAAAGGCGGGATACTTCCTTTACAAGTCAAATATATTCTTTTAGAAGTCAAATATATTCTTTTAGAAGTGGGATATTTAACTTTTCAAGTGCTGTATCAGCTACGGGATGGGATTGTTCTTTAATGATGATGGTGATGACTGGGGAAAACAAACACTGTGAGGCTACTTGACTTGATCATTTATTCAGCACTTTTCCTTTTGCACTTCTCAGGCTCATCCCTGCACCCACCTACCAGCAAGGTTTGTATTTTGGCTGGAGCTGGAGGCGTGTTCTGCTTCCCTAAGTCCCTGATGGCTTTGATGGGATGAGGCAGGCAAGGGTGAGAGGCTTAGCTCAGCTCACAGCTTTTTCCTTCTTCTCCATTTCTGAGTTTAACCTCACAGACAGCACTCACAACCCAAAATTAGCCTGACATCTAAAACTCAGAATGCACAGAGCTACTCCATGGATGCTCATTATTCTTAAGGGCTAATTAGAGCTAATAAAAATAATATCAGGGCTCTGCCAGGATGCTGAATGAGAAGGACAGTGCAAATCAGTAGTGAAGGGAGAGCAAATGGGTGGTTTTAATGTATTTTAATGTTTACTAATCCAGCAGACACATCTGACACCCACCAGGCATGTTTTCAGATAGCTGAAAATTAACAGAGATCATGCCACTAATTATAAAAACAATTAAACAAAACCAAGGCTGCACATTTTAATTAAAGAGTCTTCCCTTTTGTTGTTGTTTCTTTTTTTTCAATCTATGCCATGTCATATTTCAACAGTAAAAAAAAATCCCGACCCAAAGCTCCAATGTGCTGTCAGTTGGGTGAAATTGCCCTTGAAAAAAAGCAGCCACTGTTTCCCATCTGTCTGCAGAATAAAGAATTAATGAAAGGAAACCCTCAGTCAATTTAAAAATAATGAGCCATCAATATGGAGCTGCTTCAGCTCTATCAAACTGAATTAACAGCTCATGGTTTATTTTATTTTTGCCTCTGTTTCCTCTCTTTTTTTTAATGCTGTTGATACTAAAAGGCAAAAAAATCCTAAGTTTCACACTTCCCAACCACCCAATTCCTTGTCTGGTTATAAACAGGTAAAATTTACTAACTTGAGTTGAGCCTAACCTTACTAAACCAGGAGTACAGCTTCCCAGCACGTTTTTTTTTTTTGACACCTGAACTCCAAGCAGGCATTAACCATGCCAAGGACTTGTGCAAAATCTGGCACCAGCAAAGGAAGTGCCCCGAGCAGATGGATTACATGGGATAATTCTAATTGTAGGGATAATTCTAATTGGACCCCAATAAAACCATATTAAACCCCCCAGGTGATGGTGGGAACAGTTCCCTGAGCACCCTGGGTTCCAGGGAAGCATAACAATCATCCAGAACAGGCTGTGAGCCCACAGAAGGAGTCTTTAATCCTGCCACCCCACACGGAAGTTTGCATGAGCACTGCACAACCCAAGCAGGCAGAGCCCCGTGCAAAGCTATTTATATACAATTTTATCACCAATTTCTCCTCTCTCCCTCCACGTTGACCCAGTGAGGCCCAGCAAAGTTCATATATTTTGATTTAATGATGGTAAACACGTCCTGCCAATGCACCTCCTGTGCTGGCATTTACTGGTGCACAGGAGCTGTTTGTAATCTTGTATTCTAACCACTATCAATTATCATAAAAAGGTTGAAGTCTTCACCTGCTGTTTGATAAATAATGCATGAGAGAGCTTAACAACAGGCAAGAAATAGCACTGCCAGATCTTTAACACTTAATATCCAGCCAGCCCTGGTCCCCAGGGACCTGAACAAAAAGCCTGTGCTCCAGGGGCAGAGCCTGGGCAAATAAAGGTGCTTTATAAGTGCCTTTTACAGAGTTCCACAGATCAAAACCTGTGGTTTGCCTGAGATGTTGTTAATAAAATAACTGGAATAGCAAGAAGCTGTTTGAACTGGTATCATACAGCACTCCAAGGGGGAAAAATAACATCTCAATAACCTGAGAGCTCTGTGAGAACACTGATTAAACAAGGAGGTATTCCTCCAACTTAATGATTCTATGAATTCTGTGATTCTAGGAAGTCTTATGGAAATACATATTTCATTCCTCTGTTACCAAGCTTTTTTCTTTAATTTTTTGCCCTTTCTTCTTTTTTTTTTTTTTTTAATCCTCTTTTATTTGATTTTATTTTTTAATAGGCAGCATCATCCTTCAGGCCCACCCTCAAGCTACACTTCCAAAGAAAAGCAGCATATCCTTCCCTTTCAGCTCCTCTCAGCCAGAGATCCTTAAAAACCAGAGCTCCCTGTGGGGAGGGTGGAAGGAATGAACACCCGTGGTGACATGGCACCTTCAGGAGAAATGGATTCTCACTGCTGAGATTAATTAAGTGCCTGGAGGGGCTTCAGCAGGAGCATAATTGCTGAACAAAAGCATGAAACAAACCCCATACGGTCACTTAACGGATTTAACACGTTTAAAAACATTATGAGTTGATACTGATGGGATTTGAAAAGATTTTAATAACCCAGGGCAGTCCCTCAGCATCTCATGACAGGTGGAGGGGAAGCAGGAAATCCCTCCCAAAAGCCTGGAGCAAGCACAGGAGGATCCACAGCCTGTGGATCCCCAGCAAAGAATTCCCCTGTCCTGCAGTGCACACACACACACACACACACACACACACACAGAGGGAAATGTAGATCCTGGTATTCCCAGGCTGGAAAAATCCACTGGAACACAGCTGAATGTTGGGGAAACCACAACATTTGACCAGAGCTTTGCTTTTACAAGAGAAGGGGGGGAAATTAAGTGTAATCCTTCATGGGCAAGGGAAGGCAAAGACAAGGGAAGGGAAGGAATGGTTCCAAGGACATTCCTGTTGGAGAGAGGGATGCTGACAGCCCACTGGGGGCGTGGGGTCCCACAGAGAAAAGGGCTCTGTGGGGTAACAGGCTTAATGTATATTCTAAAAAGGTCAAGGGTAAAAAACAAACACCAGAAAATTCTTTTAGCAAATAAGTAGCAACAAATAGGCTTTCACTTACCCAATTTCGAAAGCTGAACAAAAACCCCAAACCTTTTCTTTCCCACAAAAAAAACCCAAGGGGGAGAACATGAGTGCTTAGAAAATTACACCATAAACATCAACAATTTCATGACTCTCCCTCCTTCCTTCACTGGGAAACTTCTTACTATCTGATGAGATAGAGTTTACAAAAAAACCTAATTCAATTCTAATCCTAAAAGACAGATAATTCAAATTTTGCCTCAAATTAGTTGCTAAAGGATCTGGAAGTAGAGATATGCTTCTTGTTCTGATACAGCAACCACATCATGGAGTGAGTGGTTTGGGTTGGAAAGGATCCCCCCTCTCATTCCACCCCCTGCCATGGACACCTTCCACTATCCCAGGTGGCTCCAAGTCCCATCCAACCTGGCCTTGGGCACTTCCACGGCTGGGGAGCTCCCCAGGAGACCCAGACAAAGCCAGAAGGGAATTCCCCAGGGGTCTCTGATCTCTGGGGCAAGCAGAGGCAATTCTGGAAAGGGAAATACATAAAAAGTGACCTTTGACAGACAGGAAGAGCAACTCACATGCCACAAAACTTAGAAAGAAATTCGGACATTCAACAGTTAACTGCAGTGAGGGACCATCATTCCCAAAAGAATCCCCAAAAGGACTCAGTAAGATTTTTGTTTGTGAAAGGAATGAGACACAAAGGTGTTAACAGAGGGGGCAACCAGGTGAAAATCACAGATCATTAATTCTGGAAGAGGTCTCTGAGACCACTGAGTTCCACTGTTAACTCAGCGCTGCCAAGGCCACCACTAACCCGTGTCCCCAAGTGTCACATCCACGTGGCTGTGACATCCCTCCAGGGATGGGCAGATTTGCCACTGCCCTGGGCAGCTGTGCCAGGACTGAACAACACTTCCAGGAAGGAATTTTCCCAATATCCAGCCTCAGCACTGGCACAGTCTCGGGTTTGGTTTCTCACCTGAGATTCAGGTTGTTAAAAAGTCCCCGGCCCTCTAAAAACCCTGAGCCGCGTCACAAGAAAAAGCGGAGTCCTTCAAGGCCTTGTTTTCAGGTTTCTTGTGTTGTTTATTATTTGATATCTCAGGATTTTCTCCACACCCAGCCGAGGTCCGGACACGACGCGACTGCCCGAGATGGGGCGTTGCTTGGTTCTTACACAGATAACTACATGTCCACTATTTACTATTTTGTGCCAATGTGTGGTACTTATGCTAAAAGGGTTATTTCTACCTTAATCCAATCACCCAGAACTACTTTGTGTCATCACCACCCCAGAAGATGGAGGACGAGGAAGGAGAGGAACTCAGGGCAACGCCCTAAATCCTCCATCTTGTCCCCCATTCATCTCTATTCTGATAACTCCTAAACTACAAAACTTTTCATCCCGTGCTGTGCTAAACTATTATTCTCACACCTTTGAGGTTTGTAATTCCTCTCTCAGTGTTGGAAGCTTCTCCCATGGACTAAAATCAAACCCACTGTCCTCCTGGGCTCTGTGCCAAGGTCTCCAATCCCCCTAGACCGGCTCCACACCCCCCTGTCCAGGGTTCAAACTCCCTTTCTCAGGTCCCAGGTCATCCAAAGGGATGCCCTGCACTCCGACAGCACAGCTTGAGGCCCTTTCCCCTTGTCCTGCCCCTGTTCCCCTCCTGCTGCCCCCTCATGTCAGGGGGTTTTGGATGGGCCCCCCTGAGCTTTCTTCTCCGCATCAGACTTGAGGATTATCCACCAGAAACCCCAGAGAGGAGAAGAAACAGCCCATGGGCCAGCACTGCATCCTCTCCCCCAGCCCTTTGTATGCTGGGAGGAAATACTGGAAAAACTTGGATGTGTCAAACAGAGGGTGTGGAGCTGCATGTGAAGGGGAACAGGATCAGTAGCCCAAACCACAGAAAAATAAAAGGAGAAAAAACAAAAACCTATCAAAACACACAGGCAAACTTGAAAAGTGAGGTGGTTCTCCCTGCTGCTGCTTTCCTCAGAGATGCCCTTTCTAAAAACTATTAATTCCTTGCATGGAAGATAATTTGTCACAGAACTGCTCTTTTAAACTTCACCCTGTTGTGAAAGTGACAAAATAATAGGCCCAACATGAATGCTCAGCAGTGCATTTCAGAAGCAACATGTGCCAGGTTTTTCATTGGGCTCGTAAACCATCCTGAGAAATAAAATTTTATGCCTGGTAGCAGCAACGTATAATTATTCTTCTGAAGAGAACTAATATATATTTGGGCAAAAACTCAGTAAAATATTCATAGATCATGGAATGGTTTGGGTTGGAAAGAGACTGAAAGATGATTCAGTTCCATCCCCTTGCCATGGGCAGGGACACCTTCCACTGTCCCAGGCTGCTCCAAGCCCCAAAGTCCAGCCTGGCCTTGGACACTGCCAGGGATCCAGGGGCAGCCACAGCTGCTCTGGGCACCCTGTGCCAGGGCCTGCCCACCCTGCCAGGGAACAATTCCTGCCCAATATCCCATCCAGCCCTGCCCTCTGGCAGTGGGGAGCCATTCCCTGTGTCCTGTCCCTCCATCCCTTGTCCCCAGTCCCTCTCCAGCTCTCCTGGAGCCCCTTCAGGCCCTGGCACGGGCTCTGAGCTCTCCCTGGAGCCTTCTCCTCTCCAGGTGAGCACCCCCGGCTCTCCCAGCCTGGCTCCAGAGCAGAGGGGCATCTCCATGAGCTCCCCTGGCCTCCCTGCAGCAGCTCCAGGTCCCTCCTGTGCTGGGCCCCAGGGCTGGGGCAGCTCTGCAGGTGGGGTCTCACCTGAGCCCAGGGGCAGAGGGGCAGAATCCCCCCCTCCCCTGCTGCCCACGCTGGGGCTCAGCCCAGGGCACGGGGGGGTTCTGGGTCGCAGCTCTCACCCCCAGCACCCCCAGCTCCTTCTCCCAGGGCTGCTCCAGCTGCTCATCCCCAGCCTGGATCAACCCCAGGGGTTGCCCTGATCCCAGTGTAGCACCAGCACTTGGCCTGATTAAACCCCCTGAGATTCTTGCTCCTCCAGACCACAACTCCCCAAACATCTCCAGAAAAAAATGGGCTTATCATAAGGAGAAAATGATCCCTAGGATTGGGGTAAAGGTGTAACTCAGAGATAGCCAGAATGTCCAGACTTAATGATTTATTTTAATCAGGCCCTCTGTTCCTAAACAATTGTGTCAATAGGATAAAAATGTGGAATAGCAGAGTAATGATGAAAAATGATGGTTGAATAAAGGAGGAAAAATCTCTCAAAGTCATGGAGCAGAACATTTGGCTTGATTAGCATGACTTTGAAAATCTAAAAGGATACAAGGAGCTTTCACATGAGACTGTGTAACAAAATAAACCAACAAATGTAATTTATGTTTGAACCAAGCAGCGCTTTGAAATCCATCATTTATTGAATTATTTTACTGTTCCAAGCACTCTGCTGTTCAAAACAAGCAATATCTTAAGTGGGATTCTTATTAGTGATTCAAAGTTGTAATAAAGAGAAAAATTCTGATGTTTTGGAGCAATCTGCATAGAAACACAGTGAATATGAGGGAGAAACATATTATCCATGAATTACTAACCAGTTATCCACCATGTTAAGATCAAAATAAAATTAGTGCAATTAAAGGAAGCTGGGACATGACCATTATAAAGCCATTTTTCCCCATGTTTTCCCCTTCCCCTCCCCCTTTTTTGGGTTTGATTGGTTATGAAAACACTGAGGACAGCTCATTACTCACCTGGTCCAGATCCATGCTCCCAGTGCCACATCCAGACACATGTTGAGGAATGGGAAATGCAAAGCCATAACTGCTCACCCAGGTGTGAAAAGGGACTGGGGTTATATCATCACTTTAAATGGAAATTTAGGTGAGGTTTCCTTGGAAGGAAGTAATTTTTCAAAAGCATACCTGGCTTACAGCAAGCATCTCAGAAAAGTAATGGGAATTTTGTCCTGGGGGACAGACTTCCCAAGATTCTCAGGGACCTCCCAAAGGGACACAGGATCCCAGGCTGGCTGAGGCTGAAGGAGCTCCGTGGGCACCTGGTGCCACCTCCCTGCTCCAGCAGGGCCATCCCAGAGCACAGGGCACAGCATTGTGTCCAGAAGGGTCTGGAATATCCCCAGGGAGGAGAACCCACAGCGTTGCCTTGATCTTTTTCAGCCTTCTGATGTTTGAATTTTTGTACTGGAGTTTTTCACAAACTTTCAAGCCATGTTATGGCAACTGTCCTTTTCGTTTTGGAAACTCTTCTTGGTGTTTACATACCTTTCTGGAGGAAGGGCATTTAATGAACTTCTAGTTTGACCAGTGGAGTCAGAGAGGTGGCAACCTCATCCTCCAATCTCTGGTCATTGTCCAGAATCTTTATAAACTGGGGTCAAGAAATAAACGTCTCTCTTTTTGCTCTGACAAACTGAGTGTGTGAGTGTCCTTTGTTTTGTGTCCTCTAACGACACCACAGCCTCTCTGGGCATGGACCAAGCTCTGCTCTGGGGGCCCAGCAATGGCACCAGAGGAACAGGCAGGAACTGATGTCCAGGAAGTTCCACCTGGACATGAGGACAAACTTCTTCCCTGCGTAGGCGCCACAGTGACTCAGCTGCTCACTTTCTGGATCTTCCACAGATTCTTTATATCCCTGCTGTGCTCCAGAGGGAAGCAGGGAGGGGCCTACCCTGTGCCTGGACATCACCCTTTGCATCCTGCTCCCTGGGTGCTGCAACAGGACTTGCGTGCAAACCTTCCCTCTCCCAGCACTTCTGTAAATGTCCCCGGACTTCCACAGCCCTTTGGCACCACGAGCTCTCATTTTCAGTGTAGTTTTGTCCATTTTAATCAAGCACTTCATTTCCCAACAAGGCAAGGTGAGGAATTCTTTTGGCAGAGGAGAGAGAGAAGGAGACCAGTTTGGGGGGCCCATCACACTGCTGAACGTGTCTCCTGGTGTTAATTGGACTTGGAAAAGAACTGACTTGGCTCCAACCATTCACATGGGATATTGGAGAGAAACTCCTCCCTGTGAGGGTGGAGAGGCCCTGGCACAGGGTGCCCAGAGCAGCTGTGGCTGCCCCTGGATCCCTGGAAGCATCCAAAACCAGGTTGGACTTTGGGGCTTGGAGCAGCCTGGGACAGGGGAAGGTGTCCCTGCCCATGGCAGGGGGTGGCACTGGGTGGGCTTTAAGGTCCCTCCAAACCCAAACCAGTCTGGGATTCCTACACAGGACTCAGCTGAACAAAGGTGAATTTTGAGAGCTGAGTTGGCTCAGCAGAGCCCCAGCAGGTCCAAAAAGCTGATTCCAGGCAGAGCAGCTCAAACACCCAAGAATCAGTAGAGCTGGGAATTTTGGAAGGGGAGCAGCTGCCCAGAGAGCTCACCAGAGCTGAGGGAAGAGGGACAAATGAATTCAGACCTTCAGGGTAGGAACTCCATCATTTGACAAAGAATTCACATAAAAGACCATTCCTCAGAAAGGAGCAGATCCATTTTGTCTGACATCAGTGTCACACCTCTGCTGGAGGAATGAGAGGAAACCTGAGCCCTCAGGACTGGGACAGCTCTGTAGGAGTCATTGCCACGGGACAACAGACCCAGGCTGACCTTTCCTGGGAGCTGGTGGGAGCAGCCTCCCCCAGACTTATCAACCCTGCTTTGGGCTCTGTTTACACTCCAAAATTAATGCAATACCAAAACATTTGGAAAGCACACTTCAATCCTAACCATCACCTCCCACTCCCTGGAGCAAAACTGATTTTAAAATGCCTTAAAATGGATCAATTCCTCCAATTCTTGCATTGCTTTACTGGGACTGTGAAGGAGAAGACAATCAAAGAGCATTGCTACTGAAACGACATTTGATGTTGCAGAACTATATGGAAGAAATAATTAGGGAAATGTGCAGTTCTTTATTGGCAAAGGTAAATAGACACCCTGGGAATATGAATGGATCACGTCCCATAATTTGAATAATTCATTCTGACTACTCAAACTGTCATAGATGAGCTGTTCAGAAAAATTCCAGTCACGCTGAGAAGAATTTCAAGTAAATCCAAAATTCCCAAACACGTTTTGAAAAGGCCTCGACATTACAGAGCAGAATCGTGATCCACAAATTCACCCCTGCCTCAAAACAGAGTTAATTTCCTAATTTTTGCCATTGAAACATCACTTCTCTCTCTCATCTCTGAAGGTAATTCAAGGACATCTGTTCCCCTTCTCCCAAGAGCACCAACATCAGGCTAGAATATTTGTCCAGACAGCTGACAGCACAAAAATTATTAAATATTTCCAACTCTATCACTATTTTCTGCCCTTAAGAATTAATCAGTTTCTAAAAGGACAACTTTTCTCTACTACTCCCACCCTGAATTATCTCCTGCTTTTTGAAACTTTGATTTTATTTTTTAAAGACATAATAATAAATAAAAAAAAAGTGAAAGAGGAGAATTGCAGAGATCTTTAGCAACAGCTCTGCTTAAGTCCCAACCACTGCTGATGTGCTGATAAATAGAAGTAGAATAATAAATTGATCCATTTTACATCTTCCTCAGTCTTTACACATTTGTCCTACACGAAAAACATGGAATTTAAATCCATGGCATAAAAACAGCATTAGACATCAAATTGATTCATTACTTCCCAATGAAATCCTTAATACCCAAATCTGGAGAACACATCGTTTCGGAACAGAAATGAACAAACAGGCTGGAATGAAACAAAAATAATTTCCATAAATATTGTCTCCTCCTTTCCCATCTCATGAATTTATAAACTAAATCAAATTGTCAGGGAAGAAGTGATACTTCCTTGTGCACATTTTGATTGAAGCACCTGCATGCAGAGTTGATGAAGTAACACCTATGAGCCAACTGCTGACATGAAAAATGGGAAAAAAACATAAAAAAAGCTATAAAAAATAAAAAATATTCCACATTTCATCTCACTGAAACAATTTATTAGCTGAGTAAATTATGGAGGAAATTGTGGACAGTTGTTGGACCAGAGCATTTAGAAAAATAAAGTTGGGTCAGCTACAAGTCAGCTGCAGTTGGGTGTCTCTTGATTCCCTGGCACTTGCACCCTGTCACAGGCTCCCCATGCCCAGCCAGGGAGGCAGCAGCAGGAAATCCTGTCCCAGAAACTTTCCTGGAATGCTCATTGTCACCACTGGATTTCTGTGGCCCAATTTAACCCCTTTCTCCAAGTCCAATCAGCACACTCCTAAACAGCACGGCAATGGTTTGAACAATCCAGAACTAGAGCCAGTACTTCTCACAGCACCACAGGGTCTGGGCTGGAAAGAGACTCAAAGATGATGTAGCTCCATCCCCCTGCCATGGCAGGGACACCTCCCACTGTCCCAGGCTGCTCCAAGCCCCAAAGTCCAGCCTGGCCTTGGACACTGCCAGGGATCCAGGGGCAGCCACAGCTGCTCTGGGCACCCTGTGCCAGGGCCTGCCCACCCTGCCAGGGAACAATTCCTGCCCAATATCCCATCCAGCCCTGCCCTCTGGCAGTTGGAAACCATTCCCTGTGTCCTGTCCCTCCATCCCTTGTCCCCATTCCCTCTCCAGCTCTCCTGGAGCCCCTTCAGGCCCTGGCAGGGGCTCTGAACTCTCCCTGGAGCCTTCTCTTCTCCAGGTGAACAATCCCAGCTCTCCCAGCCTTTCCTCCCAGCAGAGCTGCTCCATCCCTCTGCTCATCCTGGAGCCTCCCCTGGCCTCTCTGCAGCAGCTCCAGGTCCCTCCTGTGCTGGGCCCCAGGGCTGGGGCAGCTCTGCAGGTGGGGTCTCACCTGAGCCCAGGGGCAGAGGGGCAGAATCCCCCCCTCCCCTGCTGCCCACGCTGGGGCTCAGCCCAGGGCACGGGGGGGTTCTGGGTCCCAGCTCTCACCCCCAGCACCTCCAGCTCCTTCTCCTTTCAGAGCAGCATCCATAGGAAACCTCCAGGCTCCCAAATGAGCCCAGGGATGAGCAGATGGAGCAGACCTGCACAGCCCTGTGATGTGGCACTGTCAGTGTTCAGCCCCCAGCAGCAGCCAGGTGGGAAACAAGAATCAATACAAATCCACTCCTCCCATTAGAATTTATCCAGAACATTCCACAAGGGTAACAACTTCTGACAGAAGTTACTCAGTCTGGCAGCTATTGGATCTAATGGATCACCTCTCATCCTGTATAAAAACACAAAGCTGGAATAAACTCCCACAGGGTGAGGCTTAATTTGAAGATATGCTATTATGGGTTTGGGCCTGATCCAGCTCAGATCTGTACTGCTGGCTAATCTAATGTCTTAGACCTGGGATTAATGAGCACAGAACATCATCAGCACCCAGAGATTCAGTAGAACACTGCTGAGACTCATCACTAAAATCACATCATCCACCTCGACTGCACCCTGGGCTGGAATGGCCACACTGGGCCTAGACCCTTGGCCTACAAGTGGCCAGATTTAATTCCAAGGTTTATTTATTGGCTACAATACCTTAAATTAGATCTGCACACCACATCTCCATTGCCAGACAATGCAGATCCCAGGTTGGTGAAGATAAATTTGAAAAGGATGCTCAAAAGCTGGTCAAACACATTCATAAACGCTTTAGGGAGCTGTAAGATTGTCTAAAGATGTGGGGAAAATCTATGTGTGGGCAGAGAGGCATAAAGACAATGGCATGAACTAGATTAAAAATCATCTGAAGCACTTTCTCCCTGGAAATATTTCACAGGAATGATAACAACATATAAACTAATAATTTGAATTTTTGCATTCTAGAAACACTACATAAAATAGTGCACCAGGTAAAAGCAAAATGCAAAGAGGCTCCAAAGTGTCTTTATGGGAAAAATAAGAAAAATCAAGACAAAATCACAGTTTGGTGCCTTTCCACACTGCCAACTTGGGAAACGCTGTTCTCAGAATCCCTTGAGATGGTAAAACTAAGATGACTTTCCTTCCTAAAGCTGATTTTTGAATGACAGGAAGCAATAGGTGAAAGTATTTTTGTTTAAAAGTAAAGAGTGTGATGCTTATGAAAGCAATACAAGAAAATAATGGAATAATTTAGGTTGGAAAAGCCCTCCAAGGCTGAAGCATCTTCAAGTCATTAATTCATCCTTCTTCCTGAAACAGGAGGGGAAATTAGGAAATGAACATCGAGCCACAGCTCTTAAGGAATGCATTTCTTGATACACCTGTGCTAGGTAACAGCAACCTTCCAAGTTGATTTTACTAAACAACTTTTCCCCTTAGCCAAACTGTCTGGGATGGAAGGACTCTTCCTTCTTCAGGGCTAATTAGTTTATTTCCAACCCGCCCTGGTGGTCATTGAACATTTAATTGTGTAATGAATATTCAGAGTCATCACTCCCACTCACCTAAGCCCACCTCTGGAGGGATTTTGTGCCTCTGGGGACATTTTTTTCAATCCCTGTCGATTGTCCCTGAAAACCAATTTAAACCAGTTTGGACCAGCAGGGGAATCATCAGTGTGCCTCAGCAATCAGGTCCATTCTTCCAGTATTACATATAATAAAACTGAAAATAAATTGGTCCAACAGAATTAGGGGGAAAAAAACCCCACAACTTTGTGTCCTGCATTTCTGTGCCCTGTTTCCCATGGGGGGTTATGGAAGGGGATCTCTAGCACAATCATACATCCCCTGCCTCCCCAGGAAGTCAGGTTGACAAAAGGTTGCTGCTGAGAGACCAGGAAAATGAAAAGATGGGAGAATAACACTTCACCCACCTACAGCCATGAAAGCTGCACTTCCTTGTGCCACACATCCCCAAGGAATGTGGAGGGTAGAGAGTAGGAGGTTTTGGGATTTGCTCCCATTTTTCATTAGACCACTCACACCATCATAAGGGAAGCAGGGAGAAAAAAAAACCCACCAAAATAAAAGCAAACCACACCAACAGTGACTGATTTTTCTAGGATGGGAAAGATCACAAAGCATTCCTAACTGTGGAATTTTTTGTTCTGGATGGACCACAAAACACCAGTTCCTATTTGTCCTCACATTAGGTAGGGGAATTCACTTTGGTCTGATTATTTCCTCTAGCCCAACCTCTGCTTTCTTTGCCAAATTCTAATTTAATCTCTAAAGCTTTAAATCTTGCCTTGTAAAAGTCCTTTCCCAAGAGTATACTCTCCATCAAAAAACCTGCCCAAAGATTCAAAGCCCTTGAGAATTTCAGGCTGCTCATCTGAAGGGAAAAAACCACAGATGGCCCAACACGGAGGCTTCCAAAAACTTGAGGTACACTGGCAATGAGAGAGCCTGACCTAGGAATAAGGCTCATTCAGTCTTTAAAACAAGTTAAAACCAAGTCTCAAACCCAGTAATTAAATAAAAATAAATCCAAGGGTGAAAAGAACTCTCTGCCTATAAAAATCGTCGAGAAAAATTCGGTTTTGCTGTTAATATGATCTGAAATGCTATCACCAAATTCAATTCAACACAGGGAAAATCATAAAATAATTCATTTATTCTTTAAGAAAGGTCAAGTCCACTCCTTCCAGGATTGCTCACATGAGCACAATTATAATGTAATTTACTATTGTACCTAAATTACTTGATATAGAGAGATGTTCATCCCATGGCGAGAAATTGTCAAATCTTAACATCTCTGCTCATCTCAAGAAGATCTTTAAAGGTCAGGCACAGTACCTGTGTGCCTGACTATGAAAACAAGCACCAGTTTTTTTGGAAAATGTTTTTATTCCGTGAGATTTGCTGGTCCCTGACTCCCTGTGAATTAGGAATGATTGGGCTCAGTGTGCCATGGCACAATGGAAGTAAATATCTATTTCTAAAGAGCAGGATTTTCTGTTTAATGATGTCGCCAGAACACAATGACCACATGCACTGATGGAATGAAATGTCCTAGCCATCGTTTTGAGATCTTCATCCCAAAACCTTAGAGAAGCCATTCCAACCTCAACAAGAGACCCTTGGAAGTAACAGGGCTGTGCAAGAACTAAAATAAAGGATGGGATTTCACACTTTAAGTGAGCTAGAAACATATTTCTGTAGGCTAGAACAAAATTAGGGGGATTTTTATTTCTGCATCCCTAGGAAATCCCAATATAAAGTCTGGCCACAAGAAACGTAGAACACCATGAATTCCTTATTAACTTTTATATCAGACTGAGTTGGGCTGGAAGGGGCCTCAGAGCTCATCCCATTCCAACTCCTTTGCTGTGGGCAGGGACACCTCCCACTAGACCAGGTTCCTCCAAGCCCTGTCGAGCCTGGCCTTAGACACATGCAGGGATGGGGAGTCCACAGCTTCAACCTCTCTTTCTAAAGGTTTTCACAAGGATTTTTTTAATGGCAAAGCTGGTTTGGATTTATATATAACCCCTTGCTCTTAGTACAGATTTTTTTCTAATGGGTAGGGAGGATGAAAAAGTATGAGAGACGAACTCTGGCAGCCAAATCATTTCAGCTGAGGGGGTCATTCCACCAAAAGTGAGCAGGCCACAAATGGAACACATCAGGATACAGCAGCAGCTTGCCAAGAACCAAGGTATCAGATTCAAAGAGCACATCCATCTTCACAGCCCTCCTTTGCACACTCCTGACTGCAGGGAAAACCACCCCGGGAGGAGGGAAAAGAACCTGGTTTCAACAGCCACCCCAGTACCAGAGCTTTTCAGCACAGTATTAAAAATTGGTTTGTTGAGGAGTTTTACCCCAAAATGCATTTATCCATCTGTCTTTGAGCAACTCCAACAAGGAATTCCTTCCAGAACAACAGCAGAGAGGTTCCACCAGCATGACCTGGCTTTATTTACCATCTCAAGCACCCATATCTGATAAACCACAACCACACACAGGAGAAAAACAGGTCAAGCTTGCAAGGTTTAAAAAAAATAAACCCCAAACATACAGAATAAAAAACAGGAAAGAGTAGTAACTTACTCTCAGGAGTAACAGCCAATTGTAACAGGGTAAAGCACTTCATCCCATCACAGTACTCTGCATAAATGCAATCCTCAAACCACAGATCAACAGTCTGCGAACTCTATGATTTGTCAGGAGAATTAAAATTCTGAAGAAAAGGGACATTAACTTTCTTTTGAAATTTCCATGACTACAACCAAGTTCTTCCATTTCAGAGGTGTCCATAAACTAGTGTTCTTAAACTTAGAGGGAACCATCAAGCAACCTTCCAAAAGCCACATGGGAAACCCAGAAGACCACCTTGTTTACACTCTTTTCATGCTGCAGAGTAAAATACCAGCTTCAACCAAACAAAACCAAATACTGACCAATACTTTGTCCTCTGGTACCATCCCTGACTTAAAAAAAAATTAAGACAGTCTATTTGCAACAAGGGCCTTAAAGCCTGGTTATAAATAATTTGTGTCATAAATAATTGTGGGGCACTCACCGTTGCGACTCTCCTCGTCAATGGGAACTATTGTGGCTGGCGGACCTGTTCTGGCCAACTTGCAATCTATAAAGATGAAAAAATGAGTTATTTCTCATTCCAAAAGTAGGATCTCAGGGGTTATGTTGTTGCTTTTTTTTTAAAGTCAGCATATTTGGCATGCTGAAGGCAAGTATTCCCTTAAATGTGATGCAGGTATGAGCTACAACTGATAGTAAAGTTACATTCACAAAAGTTCAAAATCAGAACTGTTTACTTATCCCTTACTCAGAGAAACTTTTTAAAGCAAGGGAGGATGTGATGACAAAATATCTCAGGCATGATCCATATTTAAAACACTTGAACAGCAAAAACTTTATATGTTTTTTCCTTTTCCTTTGCACGTCATGAACACACACACCTCAAATCACAGAATCATGGAATGGTTTGGGTTGGAAAGGACTGTAAATCCCATCTCATTCCCTGCCCCTGCCATGGGCAGGGACACCTTCCACTAGCCCAGGCTGCTCCAAGCCCCACCCAGCCTGGTCTCGTACACTGCCAGGGATCCAGGGGCAGCTACAGCTGCTCTGGGCACCCTGTGCCAGGGCCTGCCCACCCTCCCAGGGAAGGATTGTTGTCACCACAATCCAGCTGGATGGCTACACTAATGAATCTGTTTGTGTTTTGCTCTAGAGATCCTAGAAGGAATCTCAGTTTCTGTCAGGACACAGGGAATACAATGGTAATTTAACCCAAAGAAATAACAAAGGAATGATGAGAAGGTATAAATCATATTTAAAGCTTCATAACAGAAACAAACATAATTTGAATTTAATTGCAACAAAAAGCATCTACTTAGTGAATGGAATTTTAATAACTCTAAGGAGAACATAAATGAAAAGCAGACGAGCAATGTTCAGGAAGTCATATTTTGCCATCTTACCCTCATATTGCCAGTCTGGAGTCAAAGGTTTAGAGTCATCAATGGAAGCAGAGCAGAATAACGAAAGAAAATAAGAGTTTGTTGGTTTACTTAAAAGAGAGGTTCAAAGATATCAAGCAGTACATGCAGAGCTAGCAAACACATAAGTGTAGCCTTAAAATACATAAAAGCATGATCACCACATGTGATGACTGTTTTAGGACCAGCCGGGTTTTCTACATGAAACAGCAGAAAACCACTACCTCCTTCAAAGCTAATGGAAATAAAAGTTCATTAGGAAGAGCTTTTATTTTTCCAAGAGCCTCATTGACTCTGTGAGAAAAAAGTCAACCATTCTCCTTCCCAATTCACCACGCAGGACTATCTGAGACTGCCCATGATTTTATAGACTTTAAGAGGCTCCTCTGATGCACAGCCCAACCAAAACCCATTTGTGTGAAATAGTACCTTCTAATCAATTACCGGACTCAAAATAGGAAAGAAATACTCAGGTATTACTGTCTTGTTTTGGTTTTTTGGGGTGTATTTTTTACACCCAACTCCCAACAGAAAACCATCTGTAAATTAAACAGAAGAGCAAGCTAAAGGCAAATCCTATTTCCCATCTTATGGTAAAAGTCACACGTTTGTCGACTTCAAAGGACCCACACTGCAGCTTGTTACAGCCTCTAATTACCCCAGCAGAGACAGGCCCTACAAAGGGAGGTGAGAACAGCCAGGCACTTCTCAGATCTCTGTTTAGGTGAAGCCCCTAAAGGACACATCTAGAACACTGGGTTTTCCTGCAGCACCAGCTTTGTGTTGCCCATAGGAGTTCAACTGCAAGGCCAAATATCAGAGCACCACGGGGAAGGACTGAGAGCACGGCATTCCCTGAGCCTGTTCATCCCTATGGACAATGATGGAATTCACAGGGCACAGCATTGTGCACACACAGCTCTGCACCAGCCCCAGGGAGGAGCCCCCTCAGGCTGTGTGGACAATGTGCTCAGGGCTGGGCACTGCCCAGGGAAGAAGTTGTGCCTCCTGTGCAGGGGGAATTGCTGGGCTCAGGCCCTGCCCGTGGCTCTGGGGCCATTGCTGGGCCCCCTGGGCAGAGCCTGGGCCCTGCTGGGAGCCCTCCCTGCACACAGGGACAGCCAGGCCTGAGGGCCCCTCTCAGCTGGGGCTCCTCTCCAGCCTGAACAGCCCCAGCTCCCTCAGCCTTGCCTGGGCACCCACATGCTCCAGGCCCTTCCTCAGCTCCACCAGCTCCCTGGCCCTGCTGTGCTGAGCACCCAGAGCTGGACACAGCACACTCTACTTGAGGGGAGGGCCACCATACCATCCCTCATACAGATATTGAGAAATACAAGGAGCTGCTGTGTGGGTGCCCCTCATTTTCCCTCCTCACGACACTACCTGGAGATATCCGCCACCACACTGGGTTTGCTGTCACAGAATCCTTCAGGTTGGAAAAGACCTCCAAGATCACCAAGCCCAACCCGCGAGCAAATACCTCTGTGCCCACTTCACCGTTTCAAAACGTCTTAGGCAGTCTAAATAAAATTATTAATGCATGAACTCTCCCTCCCTATTCCTTTCATTCTTATATGGTCGACTTTGATACATAACAATTGAAAATTTTCTGTTTGTTTGGTTTTTAAGAATTAAATTAACTATTATTTTATTTTAGAGCTTTTTGTTTTGCGAGCATTAACAGAGCAAATAAATCACCTGGAAAACCACATCTTTTCATACCATTGTAGTTTCCTATGAGCACATTGTGTGGGAAGATAAGAAATGTTTGCATTATCTATATGAAATATGGCCTTCTACTTTTTTTCCTTGCTCTCATTTTTTCCATTGGATACCATAAACGTTCCAGGGCCATAACAAAACCAACTCTAACATTTTTTTTAGAGATGTATGTTATCATTTTCTAGAAGTTAAGTATTTGGAGAACTGAAGGACCCTTCAACAAACTCTTAATTAGGGCAAAGAAGCTCAACAACAGAAAGTTTTACTGCAACTTTGTTTTCAGGAATAGCCCTGCTATACCCCATACAACAGTGACTAGAAAAATAAAAGTAAAACCAAACTAAATATCCAAATAAGAATCCAAAGCAGAGACAATGTTTAAATCTAAAAATTGCATATATCTCACTAAAAGAATAATCATGATTGTTTTAAAAACTCGATGAGCTTTTGCCCCTTCTCTGTTTCCATGATGATATTTTCTCCCTGCTGGGTGTACCAGTGAAAATTTCAGCCAAATTAGGCCAACTTTTAGTTTATATTCAATTAAAAAAAAAAAAAAAAATCAAAATTACAAGCCAAATCACATGTTCACATTAAAAATTTTCCCAAATTGGTTTTTCATCAAACACACCTGAATTTCCAGAATGATAAACAAAACATTGCACAGTGCATTTAACAGAGATGCTCAACATTTAAAAGGAATGCCCAGCATTCCAGTGTGGATGTGGGAATCTCAGAAAAAAGCCAAGGCTGACCAGTGAAATTCAGCAATTTGCAGAGGATTTATTGCCAGTGTGAGCAGGTGAAGCAAGAAAATTTATCATGAGATAAATTTCAGTGAAAAGAAGAGATTAGAGCAAGAGTCAGAACTATGAGAGGGAAAAAAAAAACAAGCAGGATAGAAGTAGGAAACTTCTGGATTACCCCATAGCACCAATAAGAGCTTTGTGAAGAAAAAAAGTTTTATTGCATAGATAAGAGTTTTCAGCAGATTATTTCACATCATTTCACCATGCCAGCACTACCCAAATCTCCTTTTTCAGACATTGCTACCTCACCCTTCCCTTTGCAGGAACAAACATAACAAGGCCACAGACTCAGTTCCACATCCATCGCCACACACTGAACAGATAAATCTAAAACTGCAGTCTGACAGAAACTTCCAATTCAGAGACAAATATTTTAATTAAAAACCTTGAACACCAGTGGCACGCTGTAAAAGCATGGAGGAATTTTTTTTTGCCCCCCTCACAAAATACAATCAATAAGAAGCAACATGGGTTCAAAAAACTCTAAGCTCAAGCACTGTGTTGTACAACCAGGCACTAGCCAGAGATGGTGGGAATTCCTGGAAAAATGAAAAAAAAAAACATCTTTGGACTGAGCCAGGTGCAGAGAAAAGTTATTCCCGTCATCAGGAGGATGGAGAGTCTGTTTTATAAAGTGACAGAAGTTGGAATTTATTTAATGAAGGGAAAAGGAAGCTGTCTGGAAATATACTTGGGAAAATCAGCAAGGAGGAAAAAATAAATTCCTTAAACTAACGAGCAACACCAATGAGCAGTGTCCCTTAGGAAATTGTCCTCAGTGATGTTATATTAAAGAGGCTCTGTTTCTAGGAGAATCCCCGAGTGTTGGGGCTGAAAGGGACCTTAAACCTGATCCAGTGCCACCCCTGCTATGGGCAGGGACACCTTCCACTGTCCCAGGCTGCTCCAAGCCCCAAAGTCCAACCTGGCCTTGGGCACTGCCAGGGATCCAGGGGCAGCCACAGCTGCTCTGGGCACCCTGTGCCAGGGCCTGCCCACCCTGCCAGGGAACAATTCCTGCCCAAGATCCCATCCAGCCCTGCCCTCTGGCACTGGGAAGCCATCCCCTGTGTCCTGTCCCTCCATCCCTTGTCCCCAGTCCCTCTCCAGCTCTCCTGGAGCCCCTTTAGGCCCTGGCAGGGGCTCTGAGCTCTCCCTGGAGCCTTCTCTGCTCCAGGTGAGCACCCCCAGCTCTCCCAGCCTGGCTCCAGAGCAGAGGGGCTCCAGTCCTGGAGCAGCTCCAAGGCCTCCTCGGGACTCGCTCCAGTTCTCTCAATGTTTTTCTCCAGTATTTTGTTTAAATGATCCTCAACAGAAATTATTTCAGCACTCAGCACTAAGACTGCTTTATTCAACATAAACAGGCACATAATAACTGCAGCCCCAAAGGTGACTTAGGAAGGAAATAGTTCCACAAGACTTTAAACCCAAAGAGCAGAAAGGTGCC
Organism: Illadopsis cleaveri; assembly: GCA_013399915.1. Lineage (NCBI taxonomy): Eukaryota > Metazoa > Chordata > Aves > Passeriformes > Timaliidae > Illadopsis > Illadopsis cleaveri. Next base: position 218,544 of record VXBB01011132.1, on the reverse strand, counting down.
CCATGTCAGTGTGTGGGCCTTGGTAGAACTCCTTTACCCAGTATTTTACCTCTTACAATTTTACACAGCAGTTTTTTTACCAGAATATATTAGCACAACATGCCTCTGTTCCAACTTTCTCAATAAAAAACAAGCTGTCCTTGAAATTCCTGGGCATAATGAAGTATTTTTTTAAGTCAAATCATGATAAATCAAACACACTTTAAAAAGGAAAAGCATTCCATAAATGAGCTTTCCTCCCTACAGTTTTCATGACGCATTTTATGTTTAAACAGCAATGCTGGTAAATGGAATCCTGAGGCAGCAGTGCCCCTGCCCCAAACTCCTTACAGAAAAGGCAAATAGAACTTATTAAATAAAACAACAAACTCTGAGGGCTTTGCTAAGACCTTGCAGCAAATCATTTCTGTTCCTGTTGTTAACTTCACTGTTTTTCTTAACAGGGCTCTGCTTTACCCTTCTTTAATCAAGAGAAGGAAATAAATAAAGGGCCTCTCTCCTTGGGAGCAAAGTGAGAACCTCTTTAGCAAACTCTCCATGTAACAGTGTCAAGGCTCAGCTCTACTTGATTTCTGCTGGCTAATTTTAATTATTTTAATTTCTAATTATTTTTAATGAGATGGCTCAGAGGAAACCCTCAATCACTGTCCTAGGTGAGATGCTCAGCAAGTCAAACAGCCTGAGCACAGACAAACACAACAACTTGGATATTCAGGTATTTTCCCAACAGAGACTTGCTGGATCATCTTCCTGTCACCTTTGAAACCCCTTCAAATCCTCTTCCCATCCAGAATTTCTATTCCTTGGAGAATATTCATTCCATTCTATTCTTGTTGTTTTACAGCTAAAAGCACAGAGAATCATCTATAAAAAATTAAAACAAAGCTTAATAAATCAGCTAATAACAAACTCCCAGTGTGTGGAACCAACAGGCAACACAAAGAGCTCTGCAGACACCTGAGGGAGTCTCCAGTGGGAGGTGGCTCTGCCCATGGCAGGATGGCCTTGAAGGTCCCTTCCAACCCAGACCACCCTGTGACACTGTGGTCACATGAGCTGGGGTTTGCCTGACAGCCAAAGGTCCCCTCCAACCACCACTGCCCCACAACTATGGGGGTTTGCAGTTTCCAGCAGCTCCCTTTCTCTTCCTGAGCTCTTCTCTTCATTCCTACCATCCCAAAGGCCACCTGCATCCTCACAGCCCCTCTGCCAGGGGACTGCCACCTCTGAAAGGCACCAGTTCCTCCAGAAAGGGCTTTCACAGGATTTTCCACACTGGTCTCCTGCTCCCAATCACTGGAGGGACTCTCAGACTCACAGGATGGTTTGGGCTGGAAGGAAACCTTTGGGATCCTCCAGTTCCAACCCCTGCCATAGGCAGGGACACCTTCTGCTGTGGACAACAGGTTAAGGAGTAGCTGGAAATACCTGAACTCCTACACCACTCACTGTGCGTGGGGGTTACGAGGCTGCAGCAGCTTTTGCAAATCTCTCCTCAAAAAATTTTGTGTGCGGTCCCACACTCACATTTCTGAGAGGTCCCACACTCACATTTCTGAGAGGTCCCATGCTCACCCTCACAGGGACAGCTGAACCTCTCACACACTGAGACTGACAATGCAGGCATCAATGTTAGAGGAGTCACAGCCATCCAGAATTGCATTTATACTCCCCATACCAAACACAATCACTTGGAAACCCCAACTAACCACTCATGCTTCCTAAATCTCTAAATTGCAGCTCAAGAAAACATTTGAATGATGTGGGAGCAGTGTCAGGAGAGGGCTGTCCTGGTCTTCGTGTCAACTGGTTTTAAAGTTTATTAAGAAAAATAGCTTGGCCCACAAAGCCCTAAAAATTTAAGTGACTTCAAGCACAAAAAGTCTCCCACAAGACTGGAGAGGGGATTTGTATTCCCATTAACAGAGCACAGGTAGGGGGAAAAAGTTCACTAACTTAGTCCTGTCCCTCCAAAGACAGAAGGAGTTTTACCTTGATAAAAAAAGTAAATGAGTAGCTCTTCAGGGAGAACAGCACAATCACCTGGAAAACAAACAGCCAGCCTGAACCTTCCTGGGGAAAACCAAGTTATCCTGAACCTTCCTGGGGAAACAAAGAGCCAACCTGAACCTTCCTGGGACATGATTCTGGGAAGTAACTGCAATCTCCTCCTGAAATAAAACTGGGAAAAAAAATAAATCCACTTCCATATGCTAATCACCAACTCTTCTTCCAGCTGCTGCAGAAACACTCAATCATTACTCTGAGTTATTTCATTATTTATCTTATATTCAAGTTTGCTTTTATTTAGTCAGATAAATTGTTCTGTTTGTTTTTATTTAAACAGTAGCAGGGAGTGCAATGGGCAATTTCAAACCCCTGACTCAGTTCCTAGCAGATACTCAGCCCAATTTAAAAGATTTTCCGTTTCATAAAGCTCTACCCACTAACTGTTGAAGGAAATTACTTTATTTGTTGGCAGGAAAAAGGTTTATTTTTTAATTTTAACTGAAATGAGGATCGGACTCTAAACCTTGTCAGTAATTGTGGAAGGCTCCTCAACATCAACCCCTTACTTCCTAGGGCTGCTCCCCAAGACAGGAAAGAACAAAATATTAACTGTTAAATTTGTCCTTTTGTTAGTTTTTCCAAACTCTTCCTGAACCCATGAGTCTGCAGCATCCACAACATCTCGGAGCAAGCTAAATTTGAATAAGTCAGAGCTTGTTCATATGGTACCAACCCCATCACGCTGCAGGAAGAGGCAGCATCCAACCATTCCCTACCAACCTTCTATTCCCTCCACGGCTCCAATAAACCACTTTATCATCCCCAAACACTGCAGCAAACAAGAATTTATGGCGAGTTCAGGGCTCCGATCCACTTCAGTGACTGTGTGCTGTCAATAAGACAAATGGTAAAATGGAAAATTCTTCAAGGAGCCACTAAAGCCATTTTCTTTGATATGCATGTGAAAGAAAAAACCTTGGATAGCACAACATCCAACCTAGAGAAAAACCTCTGTGGGAACAAGGCAATGACAACTTCTTTGCTACTAAAAAAACCCTGACCCAGCAAGCAAGTCCAAATTGTTTTCCACAGAGTGGGAGCAGAGTTCGAAAAAAAGCAGAGGGGACTTTTCTAGGACCTAGAGGGGACCAAAAAGTCTGGATTTTTAATGTTTTGTTTCATTCCCTCTGTGTTTATAAGCATTTTAATTTAGCTCTAGAGAGAATTAAACAAAGCCAACTCTCAACATTCAGAAGTTTTAATTCCATTGATACTCTTTTCTTCAACCATGAGTCTTTCCATTGTGGAGAGGGGAAGAAAAGAGCTTGTGAAAGAGGGTTTGGAGAATCAGAGATGAAGAGTGGCTGAGGAAGTTGGGGCTGGGAGAAGAGAAGGTTCTGTGAAGATCTCACAGCTCCTTCCAGGGTCTGAAGGATACAGGGAAGCTGGAGAGGGACCCTGCATCAGGAACTGGAGTGACAGGACAAGGGGGAATGGTTTCAAACTGACACAGGGGAAATTTAGATGGGATATTGGGCAGGAATTGTTCCCTGGCAGGGTGGGCAGGCCCTGGCACAGGGTGCCGAGAGCAGCTGTGGCTGCCCCTGGATCCCTGGCAGTGTCCAAGGCCAGGCTGGACTTGGGGGCTTGGAGCAGCCTGGGACAGTGGAAGGTGTCCCGGCCCATAGCAGGGGATGGAATTTTGGATCTTTAATGTCCCTTCGAACCCAAACATTCTGTAATTTTAAGGTATTTAAAGGCTTTTCTCCCTATTTCCCCTACATGGTTAAGCCCATCAAACACAGAAGTCTTGGAGATACAAAGTGATAATCACCAGGTCCCATCTTCAAGCCTGAGTCACCAATAATACTGTGGCCATTTTAAATAGGCAATTACGTTATTAATGAGGAAACAGACACTTGATTTCTGCCTGACCATGGGCTGGAAATCAGAGTTTGTGTGTGTGGCACACACAAGATCCAGGATGGAGCAAGGCCTGAACACCTGCACTGATTCACTAAAACCCTGCCAGCACGAGTGCCATGAGGGCAGTCGTGACCCTGAGGTGGCTGGTGATGGGACAAGCTGCTGAGAGAGCCCAGTTCAAGAAATCTCCATCATTCACAACCCTAGCATGTCAATGCTAACACCTCCAGCCTGGGGTCTTTCACGGATTGAAATCCCCAGCAAAGCCCCTGGGAGCTGGCAGTGGGACAGCCAGAGCAGCTTCTCCAAACTGGAGAGGCAAGGAGTGAAATTCTTGCAGGCTGAGTTAAATCACCTCACATCTCTCTCTGCCTGAACAGGTAATTCTGTTTCCAGCTGCACTTGATTCTCCAAAACGTCCCAGCTGCTCCTGAAGGAAGCAGTGCTTTGTCCTCACCTCCACTTCCATTCAGCAGGGAACACTCAGGAGGGGAAAAGCACAGCCATGAAAGAGTCTCTAAAACTTGATTTACAGGCTGAGGGTCCTCATAAAGAGCCACATAGAGCCATACATTTAAACGGAGTAACCAAGCAACCCCAGTGCAGGGGAAAACGCCCCGCCTTGTTTCCTGTGTGGGCATTCAGCTCCACAGCTGGGCAATTTCAGAGGAGCTTGGCATAACCTTTACATTAGCTGGCTTGTGCTGCCATGGCACTGCATTGAAAATGGCATAAGAAGGGCTTTCACGGGCTATTTTCAGCTCTTCCTGAGAGAAATCCCTAATTGGAAAGTCTGGGAAGGCACCCCAGTGAACCTGAGCTTGATTCAGACCCGTTTGAGATCCTGTTTAAACCTCCAAAGTTTTTGTGCTTTGATCAGAGTTAAGCCTGCTCTAAAATTTGGAGCTCAGGTATTCCAAGGCTCGAGGGAGAGGTCAGTTTGGGGCTGGTTTTGGTTTGAACTGGAAAAAAAAGCAAGGCTGGGGGACAATCCAGGGCCAAAAGGACAAAAAGCAAATAAAGACCATTGTGAAAAGCTCCCGTTGCATCTCAGGACACGCAGCCTGATCGGGCAATTTATTTCATGGCTTTATTCTGTCATCCTCCCACGTTATTTTTGTCTTTATTTTATTTACAGATACAGTATCTCTAAAGGGTTTGAGATGTGCAAATTGCCCTGCCAGTGCTGTGCATTGCTATTTTATTTTTACAGCTCGAGAAGAATGCCGAGCCATCCCTCTTTCAGACATTGTGCTTTTAGATTGAAATAACTCCCCATTTTACAAGCAGTTTTGGAGTTGACAGGAGTCTTTAAAATCATACTTGTGCCTCAAAACACTGTAAAGCACATAAAAACATGATACTGTGCCAAGCAGCAGCTAAAATTACCATTACCAAAAGTCATTTTTAAGGCCATTAAAAAGCACTGGATGAGTCGAGAGAAGCTGCAATATCTTAAGAGGTGCTTTCAAAAGTTGATTAAACCTGCTTTTAACTATTCCTATGCCCCCAGCATTCCAATTTCGTCTTATTTTCAATCTTTGTTGGGATTGCATTACACCTGTAATGCATTTAAGACAGAACTCTCATAGAGGAGGATGAAAAATTTCAAATATTGGAACTTCAACTCATTCTTGGTACTATAGGGAACTTTTCCAGCAAATTTTGACTGCTGTAGTACCAGTAGTAAAAGCAACTTGGGAAAAGCAGTTGGAGATATTCCTAACATTTCATATTGTTGGAATTTCTTTAAAATCAAATAAATTGGCATTTATTACCTGAAACATGAGGTGAGCCAATAATATTCAGCCTTGCCTTGTTCCTAAAGGGGAAATTTGTCAAGTTTTACATCTTAGATTAAATATTGAAGTTGAAAATCATATTTAATAATCAGGCTTCTCATCTTGCCCTGAAGAATTTCTCCTGTTTCAGTTCAGACTTTTATATGTCCACAACAGGCACAGCAAAACCTCAGTTTGTGTTCCACAGAACTAAAGGAGATGAGCCAAAATGAGAGAAAGAAGCATTGAAAGTAATTTTTAAACTAATTTTAGGAGAAAAATAAAACCAAAACAACAAACTCCATGAAATTTTGATATGCACACAGGAATATTCTCTGTAAAAACAGATGTCAAATTTTAGAAAATGTCAATACCATGTGGATACCACTGAATGTATTTCTGAGGCTGTGATTTCAGTGGCTTCCTTTAAAAAGCAGCACTTTATAAACTGGGGTAGAAAAGAATTACACAGACATGAAACCTCCAACTTTGGGGTTTTAAGACTCTAAATCCCCCACCTCAACCTTAAAAATCAGCAACATCCACATGTTATTAAAAAAAATGAATCAAGTTGTCAGTGTCTGGTGGAACAAGCAGTTTTGCTCCTCTGAAGTCACCTCTCCCAGGCTGTAAATATTCCAATAATTCCAGAACCTTCCCCTTGGTGCCAGTCTCCAGCAGGTAACCCAGGAAAACGGGTGCTAATGAAGCTGCCACTCCTAGGATTGTTTGTGTTCCAGGGAATTAACCACCTATTTAGGGAGATTTACATATTGTGCCTAAAAATAGCTCTCTCCTGATGTCTCTAATGAAGGCAATGTTGATCAACATCTTCCTGTAATTTAATCAGGACCTCAAGCAGCAGTGGCAGAAGGTGAGGACGTGGCTTTGCCATCCCAAGACATCCCCTTGTCTTAGAAGACACTCAATTCCCTCAGCTCCTCAAACTGTCCCTTAGACACTGCTAAAAATACCCAGAGAAACAGATTGCCCCAAGGGCATCCTAATTACAACAATGCAATTTTCTCCCTCTTCCCTCAAAAATGCAACTCTGTTCTGGAGAAATACATCCTACACTCATGGGAGTGCCCTAATTATCCATCTGAAACCAGGGAATTCTCCAGTCCATCTCTACAGGAACAACTGTCGGCACCACTGAGGACTCACCTGAGTGTTTAAAGGCAGGACCTTGGTACTGTGTCTTAACTAAACCCTGATTTAATTCCCACTGAATACTGGTATGAGGTAAGACAGGGTGCTGTGCTTTGGAAGGGCTTGTAGAAATTAAGTATCCAAAATTAATAACCAAAAAAAGCCCCAAAAGGGCCAAGTATTGGTTTTAAGCCCATTTCCAGGCAGACAAGCAGTGGCAGAACCCAGGAAAGGGCACAAAATGAACTTCCTACTCACAATGGAGTTCCTGTGGCTTCATGAAGCCACCTCATTTTGCACAGAGGATGCTGATGCAAAGTCAGGGATGGAGAAGTTACTCAGGGATGGAAAAGTCACTCAGCCAAGGACATGGAAAGTGCTGCCCTCCCAGGGTGCCAAGGTGTGAGCGGAAAACAGGCTTCCAAGTCACAGGCAGGAGGTCCTTTCTCCTCCTCAAAAAAGGTGAAGACACTTAAGAGATTGTGCAGCTCCTGACTGTCCCAGCTATTTGCATGTCCCCCATCCATGAATAACGCAGAATAAGGAGATTTCACAGGAAGTGTCACCCTTGGAAGTGCCTGTTAATGAATTATGGTCCAATGGGTTCAATAATTGAGGGCTGAGCTGCTTTCTGACCATCCTAGAGCCAGGTTGTGTTCAGACAGGCTGAGTTAATTAGGAAAGCAATGAGGACTTCAGTGCTAGAGAGCTACAGAGTTATTTGTGGGTCTCCTGGTGAGCTGCACACTTTGGAGATCTAATTTGCTGAGTAAAAACCAAGGTTATCTTAGTTTTATAATTAAAATTGCTCCCAGTACACAATGTGTTACAGGAGATGTGCTTTGGCTTCCTGTCCCACCATTTATCATTTACGTTTTCAGGTAAGTGCACAAAATATCTCCAGATTTGCAAAAAAACCCAACCCAACCCTCCCCAAAAAAGCAGAATGAGAAAGCAGAAAGGGGGAATGCACAGTCAGTACTTTCTTCAAATGTTATTGTAGAAAAACTTTTTGGTGAAAAGCATGAAGGGAGAACTTAAAAGTTTATTTTTCTTAAGTACCTATTTAATAAGCAAACTACATCCTGAGATGGAAGAACAGATCTCAGGCTGGCACCCTCTCTTACTCCTGCCACAATCTCCTCATCCTCGTCTTTGGAAAGTTTGGGCCCTATTAATGCAAAACTGTCTGGAAATTGCAAATTAGTGAGAGCATTTGATTGCCTTTGAACCAATTTAGGATTTATTTTAATGAATGGATGGTTTGCAGGTATCTCCTCTGTAAAGCAACTCTGTGAGGGAGGAATTATGGGATGGAACAAAGGACGGTTGGACTCAGCACCTGTCAGCTCACAGTGGTCCCAAACATCCATCTGGATTCCCAAAAGTGATGTTATAATCAGAGAGGCTGATTATGGAACCACAGACTGGTTTGGGTTGGAATGGACCTTAAAGCCCATCCGGTGCCATGGGCAGGGACACCTCCCACTGTCCCAGGCTGCTCCAAGCCCCAAAGTCCAGCCTGGCCTTGGGCACTGCCAGGGATCCAGGGGCAGCCACAGCTGCTCTGGGCACCCTGTGCCAGGGCCTGCCCCCCCTGCCAGGGAACAATTCCTGCCCAACATCCCATCCAGCCCTGCCCTCTGGAACTGAGAAACCATTCCCCCTTGTCCCACCACCGATGCTGCTGTGTGGACTCTCCAGGCTCTAAACACTAAAAGACTCCTTCCAGAAACTTTAGCCAGGATGTTTTTTTTTTTGTGGCTTACTTTTTCTTTAATAACGTTGTGAAAATGAAGTGTAAGCACAGTTCATCTGCTGTCTGGAACCTTTATCATCAACCAACTGATAAATTGCAAGGAGAGAGTCACTGGATTTCTGCTACATTGGAAAAGACATTTCATATCCCTTGCAATATTGACTCCAGAGCCTGAAAATATTTACTTCTCCATTTTTACCTCCTTAGAAAACACTTTCAAACATAAACACCTTACAGGATGTCCTGATTACCATCAAAATCTCTCAGTCTAACTCCACTCTCAGGAGAGGTGAAGGCATGGAAAAAATATTATTCCCTAAAAGGCAACAGTAGAGTGCCCATGGCTGGAGGTGTCCAAGGAAGGGCTGGAGGTGGCACTCAGTGCTCTGGGCTGGGGACAAGGTGAGAATTGGGCACAGCTGGGACTCTTGTCTTGGAGGGCTTTTCCAACCTCAATGACTCTGTGAAATGGCAGAAAATAAAACCCCCATAAATTCTGCTCCTGGTGCTGGCAAGAAGCTGAACTTGCATTTTGTATTTGTTTGCCTACGTACATTAATTTTATTTTAATTTACACATGGAAATTAGCACAAAATGCAACTCAGCTCCTTGTTGCAAAGACAATCAACATTAAAATTATAATAATAATAAAGGAGGATATTTGCTGGCAGAAATTTAGACTGATCAACTGCTCTTGTAAGCATACAACTCTGCTCAGTGTTTTGGCTCCTGTGGAAAATGGGAAGTGCCAAAGGAATCTCTGCCTATCAGTGATCCTTCCAAAGACCTAAGGACACATAAATCCCTTCTCTGAGCAGCACCCGCCTGGAAAGGACAGGGTCAGGAGGTGTCCTTGCTAGGTCAGGCCAGTGCAGGTGCACATCCAGGCAAGTTTTCCATCAGCAAGGACGGGCAGCAAAAAGAATGTGTTGTTTTGTTTTTTTTTTTCTTAGTTGTACAAATTATAATTCATAAAAATACATGAGTAATTTGGACCCACAGGCTACACAGAAGCCACCAGCAGGAGGACAAAGTGATGCCTTAAAGCTGGACTCAGTTTCATTTCTAATAGCTGGAAATAAAAGGATTCAGGGCAGCTTTCAAATCCTTCCTGTAAGGTTTTCCCCTCAGAGATAGCACTGGAAATAATCCTGCAGATGAGACAGCAATTGCATGGGTATTTCTGTAGGATTTAAAGCCTCCTTAGCGTTCAGTAATGCCCAAACTCTTCCCTTCCTAATTCCTTTCATTTTTTGAAGCCCTGTTTTTTGATGTTATCTCACGCACAGACACTGATAAAGAGGCAGCACACCTGACACGGAGCTTCTCAGCCTCTGCTCCAGCTCCAGGCTGGCTGAAATGGAGAGCTTGATTAATTTTGTATTAGCCAGCTGCACAATAAATCCCAAGCCATTGATTACACGGGAAGAACAAGCAGATAAGGTATTTTCTTTGCAGACCTCCAGTACTTAATTATACAAAGGTTCTACCCACAGGGTTGGTGAGAAAGAAAAACCCGATCACAGCCCTGGGAGTTCTTTATTATTTTCTATGTGTGCTCGTTCATGTTCTTTCAGTTTAAAATTAGGTGCTGTTTTTGGTTGGGGGCAAGATTCTGGTTCATGAGGGGTTTAATTCTGGATAAAGAAGAGCAAGTTGTTTATCTGAAGCCATTCACAGTTTGCCTTTCCCTGGCAGTTTGTTCATTACTATTTTAATTAGCAGACAAGAGTGGGGTGAGTGATTATGTGGAGCTGATTATGTGGAAGGAGTTTGGATACTGAGCAGTCCAGTGATATTTAAAATACCCTGGTACCCTCAGGTTTTTTCTGTGCAAGCAGAGCCTCTCTTCACCTGTTAATCACCATCTCCTGAGTGGAATAAAACCACCAAGCCTTGGAGCTGGAAAACCACTGCCTGTGCCACTCTCCCCATCCATTTTCTTACCTAAACACATCAAATTGGAGATATGAGAAGCAGTTGACTGGAGCAGCATTCCAGAGGCACGAGGCTGTGTCATCCTGATTAGCTCCATTTGATTATACCTTATTAATTGCTCCTGTGCCCAAGCTCATTAAATGAAAAAAAAAATGTTGCTTTCCTGCAGATTGGGCACTGCAGGTTTGAGAGCTGGATGCCACTAGTGGAAACTTTGAGAGATTGCAAAGAACAAATGCAACAAAGGCCACGTCTGTTCTCAGTGGCCACGGGACCGTCGATGTCATTGGGAGCCCCGGGCCAGAGTGTTCCTCATTTACTTCTCAACTATAATAAAATATTAATTTTAAAATAATTCCATTATTGTGCTGTTCACTCAGAAATTATTCCAGAGCATTTCTGAAGAAAAAACTCTGTTTCCAAGCCACATGGCACATGGAGAAGCAGGATGAGTTTTGCGGTAGAGACCGCACCTGCAGAGCTGCCCCAGCCCTGGGGCCCAGCACAGGAGGGACCTGGAGCTGCTGCAGAGAGGCCAGGGGAGGCTCCAGGATGAGCAGAGGGATGGAGCAGCTCTGCTGGGAGGAAAGGCTGGCAGAGCTGGGATTGTTCAGCCTGGAGAAGGCTCCAGGGAGAGCTCAGAGCCCCTGCCAGGGCCTAAAGGAGCTCCGGGAGAGCTGGAGAGGGACTGGGGACAAGGGATGGAGGGACAGGACACAGGGAATGGCTTCCCACTGCCAGAGGGCAGGGCTGGATGGGATATTGGGCAGGAATTGTTGCCTGGCAGGGTGGGCAGGCCCTGGCACAGGGTGCCCAGAGCAGCTGTGGCTGCCCCTGGATCCCTGGCAGTGCCCAAGGCCAGGCTGGGTGTGGCCCATTCTGTGAGTTACAGTTTCAACCTTTACTAGTTTTGGGTGTTTTTTTTCTTTTCTTTTTTTTTTTTCTTTTCTAAATAATACAAAAAAGGCACTTGCACATCATTTATATTTGAACATCCCATACATCTTATCTTTTCTAACATATGCAACCGTTGGAAATTTTCACAGCCTGGAATTTATTTCCACAGCAGCCATCAATCACTCAGAGATGTTATTTTGCTGGCTTTGTTGATAGAGATTTTGTTTACAGTTTCCCCTTCACTGAAACACCATATTCTGTAAGATCTGATTCTGATGAGACAGTCACAAAGTACCTTTGTCCTGGTAGGAAATCTATCCCACTTCTATTAAATGGGGCAGCAGCAAATCCTGTGGAACACAATGCTACAGAGTGAGAAGAAGAGGCTTTTTTGTTTTGGTAGGTGAATTAGGAGTATTAACTTGGAGTTCTCTGTATATTTTCTATGAATAAAACAACAACAATAAAAAAATCAAAAAAAAAAAACCCAAAAAAACCAAAAACAAACCAGAAAACAAAACAAAACAAAACCACCCCAAAGCATTGAAGAACCTGCTTGCTTTGTGTTTCTGTGTATAACAGCAGAGTAAGTGCACAGAATCATAGAATTATTTGAGTGAAAAGGGACTTTTTAAAGGCTATGTAAGGGACACATGGGCAGGGACACCTCCCACTGTCCCAGGCTGCTCCAAGCCCCAAAGTCCAGCCTGGCCTTGGACACTGCCAGGGATCCAGGGGCAGCCACAGCTGCTCTGGGCACCCTGTGCCAGGGAACAATTCCTGCCCAATATCCCATCCAGCCCTGCCCTCCCACATCTTAAAGCCATTCCCCTTGTCATGTCAGTCTACATCCTCATGAAAAGCCTCTCTCCACAAAATTCCTCTTTTGTTTTATATTTAACACAAAACCCTTTGAATTGTCTGGAAGTCACAGAGAACGTTGCCCAGATTTGTGCAATTAGTTTTGCAATAAAAAAAACCAGTAAAGGTAAACTTGACAGGATTAAAAAAAATAAAAAACCCGCTGAAGAAAAAGCCAAGCTGAAGTTTTTGACCTGTGGAGGTGAAACTTCACTTTCTAAACAAAACAGATGCACATTGAGCTTTAGAACAGTTCAGGTGGCAAGATCCCAACAATTTTATGGAACAAAAAGTCTGAGGAGTCAAGAAATTTTTGCAAAGAGTAAAATCTCTTAACAGTAGTAAAATAAAACAATAGTAAAATCCATTGTTTCTATGTAAGAAGATGGGAAAATAAAATTTAAACACCAGAAAATTTCATCCAGCACCATTATGTGGGAAAAAAAGAAAAAACAACAACCCACTCCACTCTCTTTTCTTGGATTTTATTTTTTCCAGGAAGTTTTTTTCGAAATTTCCTGTGATTTTGCAGTAATCAATTTTTGTGCTGTGTTATTTGGAATCGAATCAAAAGCCCAGCCACTTCTCAGGAAACACAATTAGGCTGCATTGGCCAACTGGTCATAGAGAAAAGCAACACCAGGCAACGCCAGAAACTTTGGCTTAACTTAAGACCAGCTGGGGGATCAAATTAAATGTTTAAATGAGGGAACCCCAAGTTATTTAACACTCTGTGTTCCCCACTAGGACCAAACAATTCCCTTCAAACAGCTCTGCCTAGAAATAAGGTGTGAAATGAACCCATGGCAGCCTTGCCCAGCAGGTCAGATCATTAACTTCTGTACCCTTAAGATATCCTGTTAAAATGGACAAATCAAATACTTCATGTTGCATCAATATTGCTGGCAAAATCATCAGCAGCTTATAAATCAGAGACTAATACTAAGATTTTTCTGGTACAGAACTAAAAAATGTCTGACATGGCTGGGGCTGCCCAGCGAGTCCCCACCCCTGGAGGCGTCCAAGGAAGGACAGGAGGTGGCACTCAGTGCTCTGGGCTGGGGACAAGGTGGGCATCAGTCCCAGGTTTAGAGAGGCTCTTTCCAGCCTAAATAACTCTGGGATTCTATGGTCTCTTGCTCTGAACATTTAAAGATGCCCAAGAATTTGCAATTCCTTGAACTTAAACCCCATTAAGATGTTCCTGACATGAGAAGTGATCATGGAGCACCATTAAGTTCCCACGAGGGACCTGAAATTATATTGGAAGGAAACACAAACTCACACCACAACCCCCTTCCTGTGCCAAGCAGCATTCCAGGATAACTCAGACCAGAACTGAGCCTTCAATTGCAGAGAAATCCCATTTCTCTCTTCCAATTGAAGAAGACAGTTTCTCTCCTGCCTCACCTCCTTAGCCCTTCCCACTGCAGTCATATTTAACAATGTGCAGCAGGATAATTTGGCATTATTTAGACATTTGATTTCTGCCTGCATATATCAGCTGTTCATCTCCCTGCCAATTTAAAACTCGCCATGCCTCAATACACTGTCTAATAAATACTGCAAAGCACATAGTTTGGTTTTTTTTCTTACTATTTTTTCCAACCTAACCCAAAAGTTTTCTTTTCACCATGAAAAAGAAAAACAAACAAACAAACAAACAAACAAACAAACAAAAAACAACAACAAAAAAAAACAACAAAAAAAAGGAAAATTATTGTCTTTCAATAGAGATTATCCAGAAGAGATGAGAAAGTGTTTGGCTGGGGGTGATCACATCTGAGCATTCAAAAATTACAGCAATGTTTGTGGAAAAGGTCTGGGGGAGACAGGTCGGTTTGAGGTTTTTGGTTCAAATATTTCAGATATTTCCTCACCATGGGCATTCCATGTAAAATCCCAGAGTTTCCATGAGCTTCAGTCAGAAAAAAATCTGCCTGTGTTTAATGACAGACAACAGCTGAGCAGTAACGATGCCTTAATGTGAGAATGATCACTGCAAAACGAACACATCAAACTGAGCTGGGAGAGCTCAGCCCTCAGGATCACTGCCCAGACACAGGGGGTGGCTCCCACTGCACATAGCACCAGAGATCCTGGAGTTCCTGAGGCTGGAAAAGCCCTCCAGGGTCACTGGGCCCAACTTTGATCCCCACCTTGTCCCCAGCCCAGAGCACTCAGTGCCACCTCCAGCCATGGGCACTGCAAACCTCCCTGGGCAGCCCCTGCCAAGGCCTGAGCACCCTTTCCATGCACAAATTCCTGCTGCTGGCCAAGCTGAGCCTCCCCTGGCACAGCTTGAGGCCCTTTCCCCTTGGCCTGTCCCTGTTCCCTGGCAGCAGAGCCCGACCCCCCCTGGCTGTCCCCTCCTGGCAGGGAGTTGTGCAGAGCCACAAGGTCCCCCCTGAGCCTCCTTTTCTCCAGGCTCAGCCCCTTTCCCAGCTCCCTCAGCCTCTCCTGGGGCTCCAGCCCCTTCCCCAGCTCCCTTCCCTGCCCTGGCCACACTCCAGCCCCTCCAGGGCTCTCTGGCCGGGAGGGCCCAGAACTGGACACAGATCCTACTGGCCAGGGCAGGAACTCAGCCCCTGGAGAAGTCCAGACTTTCCAGAAGCTCTGGAAAACCCAGACCCCTGTTTAAAGCCTTCTGAGGGAATAGTCCATAATCACCATCAACAAGGAAGTTTCTGGGCACTTCAAGTGATTCAGAACACACAGACCCTGTGCCCCAAGGGATACAGTCCTGAAATTGTTCTTGTTATGTGAAAATCAAATCCTACAAAATCAAGTTTTGATCAAGCTGAAGTTCCTGTGCCTTGTTTTAAACAGCAACTTCTCATAAAAAAACAGATTAAACCACAGTAAGAGGGAGGCAGTTTCTCTCACAGTTTATCTGTTCACATGTGACAGTCTCACATAAGGATTCAGAAAATAATTCTTAGTGGTAAACTGAGACAAGGAGAAATGGGAAGGGGGTTTGGAAAGTTACATGCAGGAGCAGCAGGTAAAGAAAGGATTCCTGACCTTCCATGTCACCAAGACAGGGGAATTCTGTGCTTCCAAACTGTTGCAACAAATATAATATTGCCAATTAAAACTAAAATTGAGCAGGCAACGTAAATTACTGGTGAAATTACTGGAGTATGAGATGAAAGGCATGACACTGAGGCAGATTTTAAATCCTGCCAGTTGTAGTGTCTCTCTTGGTTCTTTGAAAGTCAAACCAGTTAAATCATTGCCCCTTAAATAGAATTTCAAAGCCTGTTTTCCTCCAAAGTTAAAATATTTACATTTTAGGGCTTCCTAGTAAAGAAGTCTATTTATATGAGCTACCTTAATACTAAAATCTAGTGGCCTGACTAAGCTACAAATGTGTTTCTGCTGAAGAGAAAACCAGAAAGGAAAGGCTGTGGCCTTCCAAGTCTTCATGCTGCTTAGAGCAGATACAGGATGTCTTCATGACTGAAGAATGAACCAGAAAGTTCATTGACTGNGAGCCCCCCCAGGCTGTGTGGACAATGTGCTCAGGGCTGGGCACTGCCCAGGGAAGAAGTTGTGCCTCCTGTGCAGGGGGAATTGCTGGGCTCAGGCCCTGCCCGTGGCTCTGGGGCCATTGCTGGGCCCCCTGGGCAGAGCCTGGGCCCTGCTGGGAGCCCTCCCTGCACACAGGGACAGCCAGGCCTGAGGGCCCCTCTCAGCTGGGGCTCCTCTCCAGCCTGAACAGCCCCAGCTCCCTCAGCCTTGCCTGGGCACCCACATGCTCCAGGCCCTTCCTCACCTTGGTAGCAGAAAAAACCTTGGGAGTCCAGTGCCTGGAAGAGACTCATTTCTAGGCCAGATCCCACAGTCTGGTGGCTCCAAGGCTGTTGGGATCTGGGATTTCTTCCTTCTCCAGAAGCAGCCTTCTGCCTCATCCCTCCCAGCACAACCACAGGGAGATCCCAGGATACTCATTTCCTTCCACCAGGGTTAAAATCTGCACATTTACTGTGCTGAACCTCGTTTCAGTGCCCCTATTGCACGAATAACTCACCTCTCACCACAGGGAAATTCATCTTCTGTCGCCTCAAAGTGCTGCTGGTGGCACTCAAAGGCACTTTGAAGAACAGAACCCTTCAGAGGAACTTAATGGCTCCACTACAACTCAACAACATCAAGGAGAGCTCTTTTCCCTGTAGGATCAACGGCACAGCTCCCAATCAAACGCAGCAAGTCCCCGTAAAACACACAAATGACTCCTGTTCCCAAGAACAGACACTTCCCCTCAGGCAAGAACCTGGTGGCATTCCCCTCCTCTCCCTGGGTCTGCACAGTGCAGGGCTCAGGGAATGATCAATGAGCTCCAGGTACTCAAATATGCATTTTCCCCAGTTAATTTCCTGCCCAACAGTAATAGATCAAGATCTGAAACTATTGTCTTTCTAAAATAGCCTCTTAAGGTGATTTGTAAGGTCCCTCAGTGATTCAATTTTTGTAGCAGAAGATTGTTAGACTGAATAAAGATATTAACTAATAGAGGGGGCCTTGAAAAACAGATGGAGGGGGTTGTGGCTGAACACTCCTGGTGGCACAAGTGAACAGTTGGGTTTTTCACAGAAAGAAAACTTACTTAAAAAGTCATCCCCACTCAGGGGAGTGGCAAAGACTATTTAATATAGAAAATATCCATCTGCTGAAGACTTGGGAAATGAAATCCATATTTGGATGAGGAAATCTTCCGATTAGCCTCAGTTTTATTTTGTGAATTTCGTTTCAGAATGAAACAAACCACTGAGCCAGCAGTGAGATCCACATTCCACAGTGCAGGTGTCCATGGCTCATCTCTTGTTCCACAGTGAAGCAGAAAGGAAGGAAAAGGAAGGAAATGAGTCTGAAACCAGAAGATTGGAAGAGCTACAGTGATAAGTCCAAACAGAGTTGAAAAAACCAACATTAAATAATCAAGAGAGCATTCCTTCTTAGCCATACATCCCAAGAGAAATACATCCAGCATCCTGTTTGTATCTCCTCTGGGATAAATGAGTATTATTCCTCAAGTGAGTCAGAAGAGATGATTTCATGGAACAGCTCCAGGACATTTCTGGAGTGGAGGCTTCTAGAAATCCTTATCCCCAGTATTATGGCTGGACTCTTGAAGATTTTTCCAACCAAAATGATCCTCTGGTTCCATTTGCTCCACACCAAACACACGTGGGACTCGAGTACTGACATTTTTGGCGTGTGACAGGTCTCTGGGCCAGGGGAATGTAGGGGACAGGGGACATCAAGCCCAGCCCTCCCCCCACCCCTCAAACACAACCCAAATTTACAAGGTAACAAAAGGACCAGGAGGGGCTCATCTCTGAGCATATGAATACAGGATTTTTGTCACTATTCTTCTTTTACAGGTATAAATCTTCAGGAGAAACATAAGAACCTTCAAGTGTTCTTTTCATTCATGTACAAAAACAAGTGCAAAACAACTTTAGGTCAGAAGTAGCATCTCAAAAATCTCCAAAAACCCTTGAAAGATTCCATGGTATGGAACAGATCCCCACAACTCACAGCCCCATTATACTACTTCTGAAAACCCGAAGAACAGATCCATGGCAAATTTTGTGGGTTGATCTTCACGTTTGCTTTTGGTTTTCAAAAAGGATCACAATGATTTTTGTCTTCTATTCATCTTTTAAGAGTAAAGAATAAGTTATTGGTCCCCACCGCCCCCCACCAAGCTCACATTTGTATTTTCATGAAAGGTATGGACTCAATCTTAATGCTGGGCAATTAAATATGTTAATTGGCAAATAATTGGTGCTGGATTGGTTTAGTTTGGCATAAAAGTGCCGGGAGTTTTGAATTCTGCAGCTTTCTTTGCTGGCCAAAAATTGCTGCTAAATTTTTTCTTTGAGCCATAGACATTGGATTAGAGAGAAAAAAAAAGAAAAATAAAAGGGAGAAATTAGATCCTGTGTTTCCACCTTCCTCCTCCCCGATCACTTTAGCTTCAGAGTTTGCCTCTGAATTCAATAGAGCAGCGCTAGAAAAATAAAAGAGATTTCACCTGACCTAATTTCATGTATTGCACAGCTACAAATGACATTTCTACTTTTACTTAAGCTAAAAGATTATGGGAAAAAAAAAAAAAAAATCAAACCTTTGCAGCATTTCTCCTGTTTGGAAGAGAGACAAGAGCAGGAATTGTAAAACCAGATCTCTTCCTTTCAGAAAAGCAAACCAAAAATACTCACAAATATTCCCCATCCACACTCCAGCCTAACATTTATTCTGGTGCACCATAGGATTGAACAAAAGCATTACAGGATGAAAGAAGTGAAATTAAATACTGAATGGGCTCATCAACAGTAAATTAGGAGTGATGGCATGGCTCTGTAACAGAAAGTATTGGGGTTTTTAATAATTAGGGGGGTGGGTTTGAATACAAAAGGATTACAGTAGATAGAAAGTACTTGAATTTCATCAGGAGCAGATGGGATCCTGGGGAAACATCCTGCTAAAGTCTAGGAAAACACCAGCCTGGCCAAGGCACTCCTGGATGAAGTTACTTTGGGACATCATTGTTTGCTGTGGCTGGGGAGGATTTGGTGACACGGGAGGTCAAGTAAACCATGTGAAACAGAGAAATTATGAGCTAATGAAGCAAAATGCAGCAAGATGGGCAAGAAACGGAGTCAACATCCACAGCTCCCGCCAGGAAAATGGAGAATTGGCATGCTGGGTGCAAAGAAACAGGCCATAACTTCTGCCAGAGCTGATTTTTTATTTATTTGTATTTGTTATTCTGCCGTTAAGAGAACTACACTGTTTGGAAATGGCAATTGCCAGAAGAACATATCTTTTCTATGTGTTATTTCAGGTTACAAATTCTGTTCCTGCACACCACAACTCCTCCAGGCCCAGCCCTGAACAGAGTTTTCTATTTAGCTGTAAGAAACATATTTCCAAGTAATTATTCCTGTAAGCATTGCCTCATTAGGTGGGTGCCATTTGCTGAGTCACCAGTCCCCCCCACCTTGGCTTAAATCCATTTCCAGCTCATTTTTTTTTCTCTATTACACCACTGGGAAATACATCCAAAGTACTTTTAGCTACATTTACCCTTTCCTGAACACAGTGTGGGGGAAGAAATCAGTTCAGTTTGTATCAGGGTGCTGCATGTTCCTCAAGAACAAAACAGCATTTCTGAACTGTCCCCCTGAAAAAGCAGCAAGAATTTTGGCTGCAGGCTGCAAATTTATACTCATTATAACAAAGCTGCTCAGGCCATATAAGAGAACATCACCAAGGATAAAATCAAGTGTGGGTTCTGTGATAAATAAATTGGCACGAGCCAGGCTAAAAAAATCCACCCAAAATTATGTTTAGAACCCTTGGAAGTATGAAGGTTGCTGTTTTTACTCAGTCACAGGACACTGCCATTAAAGAGAGGTGGCCCTTCCCTTCTTCTAAATCACCTGGAAGAAAAAGGATTCTGAACAATCTTGGGACAAGGACACAGAGATGAGAATTTGTCATATGAGTACAAAAGAACAGAAATGGAAACCTGAGGGATCCCTTTTTCCCCTTCGGGAGATCAAATTGTTCCTGTCCCGTCTGGGCCATCTGTGTTTCTCACACTTCACCATCCCTCAAACCTCACTAGAAATGACTCCTCAACCAAAAATCCCCATTTTATTCTCCTCAAAGATGTCTTTTTGGACAGATATGATGCTGCCAGCATGAGCACTAATAAAAATCCCACTGAAAAGTGCTGCTATTTTTTTTTTTCAGCCTCCCCTGAGGGCTCTCCACAGTCCCCCACTGTCCCATGATCCTGCTTTTCTTCCCACAATTTTTCCTACTGCTCCTCCATGTCCTCCCACACTCCTGGACATGCCAGAGGCCAACTCAACCCAGCATCTTTCTCCTCAAACCATCACCACCACCAAGGTCAACCTTGGCCAGCCTGATGGCCCCACTCCTCCACTGCAACAAATGATTAAAACCCAGTTAATTGCACCCCAGCACAGAGCAAATATCTGAAATATTGAGCAGCTCGTCCACTTCAGTGCCAGGAGTGACAGTGATTCCGACAGGGTGTAAAAATGGGGAAAATTAAATTAGCTTTCTTGTACATTAAGGGCATTAAATATAACGTGGTGTTGGGCTGGGGGATGGAAGGGAATTAAAGGACATTTGCAGAGTGATTAGGAGAGCAAGAAACACACAGTTTGGACTCGATAGGAAAAAAAAAAAAGCATAATTCAAGCAGGATTGAAGACTTCCCATGAAAGCAAAATTACTTTACTTCCTAACTGACAAAATAGAGGTTTTTAAACCAAGATCCAGATGCCAAAGTCATAAATTTGTACAATTACAGCTCTACCCACATGGAGTGCCATGGATAATGAGCAACTTCATTACAGACATTCTGAAACCACACTCAGTTTTCACTTATCCCACTCATTATTCCCAAGAGTACTCAGGAACAACTCTGACAGACTTTGCCCTTCAATACTGTTAAATTCTTCAAAAGAGTAAAACCTAATCAGTTACCCAGGGCTGTAATTTTTAATTAACCAGAGATCACTGGCACGACACATGTCTGGTGTCTTTTAATTAAATTCAACCAAGATGCTCTGAGGAGGTACACGAGTTACCAGTGCCATGTTTCAGGGTTCCTGAAGTATTGTTTCTTTAAACACCCTCACTGTGGATTTTTTTTCCCAAGTATTTGGTCATTAACAATCCTCTCCAACTCCTGTTTCAACCACAACTGCTGATTTACAAAGTAAAGCTCACTGGTAAAGTCTGCACAATGAATAAGACAAAACCAATTTTGATGCTCGAGTCCAACACTGAACAATCACAACTGAGGATTTTATCTTGCCTGGTAAACCAACAGCTTCAGAAAATGCAATCATCAGTAGATGCTAAAGCCATGAAACACAAAACACACCCAGACTTTTCTTTCTTGAACCTCTTTTCCTACCAAACAACTTCTTGAAGTAATAATTCTGGGGGGGTGAAAAACCCATTCCAATGAAATGCCAGAGGCATCCCAGCCCTCCCACAGCTCTGTCCCCTCAGCCAAACTCTTACCTTCATCATTCTGGGCCAGAGCCCGTGCCAGGACAGCAGCCAGTGCCGTCCCCACTGTGAACCATTTCCAGAGACAAAGCTGCTGGACCATTTTCCGTCAAACTTCACTCAAGGCAGAGCTGGAAAAGAGGGATTTGACACATCTGTTACTCAACCTGCACAAAGCTGTGCCACTACAAACTCTTTCACAGGTAACTACAGGGGGGATGTGCAGTCTCTAAGAGCATGGCATTGTTTCAGTCACAAAAATAAATGAAATAAGGAAGGAGAAGCCCATTAGCATTAATCAAGATGTGTGTACTCATTAACTCGATAACTGTGTGTGCACAACCCTCCAAGTCAAGAAAATGCAAGGTTCTGGCTTAAATCAGGTCTGGTTTCCATAATTTCCCTGCAATAAAGTATTTATGTTATCCTTCCTGCTTTCAAGCACTTTGGGAAAGCAACTGTAGCAGAGAAATTGCCCTGATTAGAATGAGGGTTCACTGCAAAAGGCCAGAGGGACCCAGGATTCAAAGGCATTGCCTAGGAAAAATGGGAATGAGCCGTGAGGATGGCCTTCTTTAAGGATACAGGTTGTTGGGTTGTGTCCAGGAAAACGAGAAAAACTCCAGCACCAGACCAAAAACACCCATCACAACCGACAAAGCAAAATTAAAAAAAAAACAAAAAACAAAAAAAAACAACAAAAAACAACAACAAACCCCCCCACAACAAATAAACACACTAAACCAAAAAAACCACCAAAAATCCACATAACAACCAACCAACCAAAAAGCAAATAAACAAAACAAAACAAAGAAACCCCCCAAGAAAAACAAAAGTCCAAAACAAAATCCCAAAACCCTCTCCCTTCCCTCCGCCCTTCCCAAAACAAACAAAAAACACCCACCCAAACAAAAAATCCACCACCAAAATCTGCAAGACAGGTCTGACTGAACTCCAGAGCATACTTAGAGTGTGGAACTTTAGAAAGTTAAAAAAACTCTGATTCATGGTTCCAATAAAAAGAATTAGCACAATCCTGCAGCCCAGAACTGAATTATTTAAAAATATTCCTTCAAATTTAAAAAGCTTGGGATAAATACAATGACAGCAGCACGGAATGAAGAGAGATTTTCAGAAATATAAATGAAGTTATTGTATATTAAAAAAAGCTGCAGTTATTAAAAATCAAACAAACTAACAAAATAATTGTGTGCCAAGAGTTTTTGAGGAAAAACCTTTGGAGTTTTTCCCACAGGAGGAGAGCAAGTAGGGAAATGTAATAAGCCAGACTGAGTGGCCCATATTTACTCCAGTATTTAAAGTTCCAAGATGACAACATATATTAAAAATATATATATATATTGTTTGCTTGCAGGGCAGCTCACATGGCTGGGATCTCCAGGACATCAGAGGTTTTTCCTAAATTCAATTATTCTGACCTGTGATTTATAAGGCTCTCTTACAGCAAGCACAGCTCCTTTCCCCTTTGTAAAAGCCATGGATTTTGTTGGATTTTATTACCAACATTCTGGAGAAATAAGGGGCAGCAATAAAATCATTTCAAATTCTACACTGAACACATTCCTGCACTTCTCATCCAGGGGTTAAGGATGGAGAAAGGCCTTTCCAAGCTCCACCTCCCCTCAGGTTGGACTCTTCCCAGCCTGTCCAGCAGCAGGAGGTTGATGCAGCCTGCAACAGGCAGCAGTTGCAGGAAAAACTTCAATATTGGCCATCAAACAAGTGAAGCCCCAGCACAGATCTCTCGTGGGACTGTTCATTCCCATTTCAGATCAATGTTTGTCATGACAGAGCAGCTCCAGGTCACAGAACCCAGGAATTCAAGNTTCTCAGTGACCAGGGCTCCAACACAAGCCATGCAAAGCACTCTCCTTCCTCCTCTCTCCTCCTTCTCTTCCCTTGCCCTTCTACAGCTGTTTCTGTCCAAATTCCAGCAGGGAAATGTGGAGTCACAGAATTCTGAAGGTTGGAAAAACCCATTCAGGTCATTAAGGTCAACCAGCATCACCACCACGGTCACCACTAACCCATGTCCTCAAATGCCACATCCACACGTGCCTTGAACACTTCCAAGGATGGAGAATCCCCCACTGCCCTTTCCAGTGCTTTGTGACCCTTTCCATGAAGAACCTTTCCCTAATATCCGACCTAAACTTCCCTCAGCACAACTTGAGGCTGTTTCCTCTCATCCTCTCACCTATTCCTGGAGAGAAGAGACCAAACTCCCCTCTCCTCACTCTCAGCTTCTTTCAGGGAATTGTAGGGAGCAACCTCAAAGAAGAGAGAGCAACCCCGACAGCTCAAATGGGAATTTGTGGCAAAAGGGGAAGTTAGAGACTGCTCAAAGGAGAATTGCAGACTCTTCCCAAAGGAACTGTTATTCCCATGTGAGAGGAGACCAGAATTGCTCAAAAGGGCCTTGTCCCTCCCATCTCCTTCCCAAAACGTTCATTTCATTACTGCCATCCCAAACTGCCTCTTAGCCCATTCCCAAGTCATTCTGGAATTTGCAACAACACCTTCAAAAAAACCCCCAAATTACTTTCACCATGATATATTCCTGCTGACTACTTGGAAATCAAGGCTGTTTCCACATTACCCAAACAGATTCCAGTTAATCATCCTTATCAAACCTCCTGGGAATTTTGGGGATGGGAACTTCTCAGTATTTCACCACTACTTCCTTCCCAATTAACAAAAGTTCCTGAAGGAACTGGGCTCAGCTGCTTTTCCACTTGAAGCAGTGTTATTCCATTGGGTGGTATTTGCCTCCAACCTTTTAAACCCCAAACCCCAGAATACAGAAGTTCAGGAGACTCTTGGGGTCTTCAGGTCAGTCTAAGGAAAATCCCATCCAAAGACAGATTTTAGGTGTTATCAGACCTCGAAAAAAGTGCACAAACTCACTTCTGAGGCCTCTGATATTTGATTTTACAACCTTGAAAAACAAAATAAATCCAGCTCTCCAATCACGATGTTCTATTTTGGAAAGTTATTCAGAGCTCATCTGACACCCTTGAGTGGAGTCTGCTCCTGAGAGTTTTTTAGGATGGAATCTTGACAGATTTATTTTTGATTCTGATGAAATGTCAAGTTAAACCACAAGGATAGCAACACTGCTGCTCCCAGAATAAGCAGCTTGCTGTGCAACTGGACTACAACAGAAGAAAAATCCTCCTTTTTCCTTCAATTTATAGCAGAAAAAAACCCCCAAAACAAAATCACAAAATCCCCACGCACACAAAAACACAACCAAAAAACCAAAAAAGCCAACCAAACAAATAAAACCCCCAAAAGCCAGGAGTATAAAGTACAGAAAATGAGCCTATTAAGTTTAAATGACTCAGCTAACTTGGAAATAGTTCAGAACAAATCACAATTTACCACAAAGCGCCAAAAGGTTGACAACCTCTAAGAAATAAGGTTGAACTCCAGATAGGGCAAGGACCAGCTATGAAATGATGAGAGAAGGAAGATCTGTACAGTCACACAAAATGTCAACTAGACTCAGTATTTTTCTGAAAAATATTCTAATTTTAAATTTTAAAGGATGATAAAGGTAAATTAAAAACAAAACCAATCTAAATATGAGATATGACATTCAAGCTCTTTGAATATATTTAGAGGAACTATAATATGACAGTAACTTCCAATAATTATTTACTTTTAGATCTGGTGTTATAACAGGATTTAAAACTTTGCATTCATTAGAAGCTGGAGCAATGGGGAACATGGACTTGGTCAAAATAAATAACCATTCTCTGGGCACCCTGTGCCAGGGCCTGCCCACCCTGCCAGGGAACAATTCCTTCCCAATATCCCATCCATCTCTGCCCTCTGGCAGTGGGAAGCCATTCCCTGTGTCCTGTCCCTCCATCCCTTGTCCCCAGTCCCTCTCCAGCTCTCCTGGAGCCCCTTTAGGCCCTGGCAGGGGCTCTGAGCTCTCCCTGGAGCCTTCTCTTCTCCAGGTGAGCACCCCCAGCTCTCCCAGACTGGCTCCAGCCCTTGGAACAACTCCATGGTCTCCCTCTGGATTAATTTCAACAGCTCCACATCTTTCTCGATTACTTGAAAGAATTCAGTGGGGGGGAAAAAAAAATCTAAATTTTGGGCCAGATTTGCCATAAACCAGTGCCATTGGCTCCCTCACACCAGCACTGCTGCATCCACACCCAATTCCAGAGGAAACATGGACTATGGAAGTGCCCACACCACCCAAACTGCCACCAGCAACAACTTCTCTGAGTCTTCTCCACCAGCAGCAAATCTGAAAACAACTTGGAGGCAAACACTTTGCACTTTCTGCTCCTGCAGTGGGTCGAAGCCCTGACAAACTTCAACAAAAATCACTGAGTGAGCATTATTAATTCATTAGACACATAAACAAATATTTGCTGTTTATTTGTCAAGAACAGTGGTTCCTGAGAAACAGCTGTGGCTGGATGAGTAACTCAGCATTTAAAAAGCAATTAAATACCCATTTCCATCTGTGCTATTATTTACATAACAAGCCTGAACTCCTTCAAGCATCAGGAGTCTCCCATTTTGCTTAGTGGTTTTTGCATTTTGCTTTGCTTTTTGCACCCTACAATTGTGACAAATCTTTAAAAGTATTTATTTTTTAAAGGTTGATGCAACTGAATTGCTTTAACACAGCAAAAAAAAATATAGTGGACTTTTTTAAACAAGGTTCATCATTATTACTGATCAGCTGAACTCAATGTTTGTAGATGTAAAACAGGGAGTGCAAATGCTTATTCTGGAGAACTGATGCCATAATAAATCAGAAATGCCAGTAAAACAGCAGGAAAAAGCCTCTTACAGAAGCAAAAAAGGAGAGGAACTTGCTTTAGAGTCTGACAGCGTACCTTGGTTAAAGCTACAGTTCATTAAAAACTCTGGGTCCCAAATGTTTGATTTTTGTCACCCAAACAATTCTGTTGAAGTGCCAGCAGGAGCAAAAAGCTTCTAAAAGGTTATTTAAGCACAGAACAGACACACACCAAAACCCCCTTAATTCTGTTTTACCTCACAATGCTGTTCAACACTCAAGTCACCTCAGCTGGTATGGAATTCAAATCCATGAATTCCATGAAATATCTCAGGGGGGGTTACCTCTGATGAGCAGGTCCTGAGCCCCTCTCCCTGGGGGTCCACATCCAGGGCACATCTGCTCTGGAAAGACACCCTCACCTGAGGCTTAACCACAAAACCAAACCCTAATCCCAGCCCGGGGATCACCTCTGGTGGCTCAGGACACCCTGGAAAGATGAATCTCATCCCACAAGCTCCCTCCCACACCCAGGCCCTGAGCTCCTCTCACTGGTGGGGCACATCTGCTGGAAAACACCCTCACCTGGGGCTGAACCAGAAAAATAAACTCTCATTCCAGTGTTCCAGCTCTCAGGAGCTCAGGGATCACCTCTGGCAGTTTGGGACACCCTGGAAGGGTGCAGATCAGCTCACAGCCTCCCTCCCATGCCCAGGTTCTGAGCCCCTCTCACTGGTGGGGCACATCCAGAGCACCTCTGCTAGGCTGGAGAACAGCCTCAGCTGAGGCTTAACCACAAAAATAAACCCGAATTCCAGCTCAGGAATCACCTCTGGTAGCTTGGAACATCCTGGAATGGTGAATATCAGCCCACAGCCTCCCCTGCCCAGTCCCAGATCCCACCTCACAGCCCCCTCCAACCAGGAGAAAAGCCAGGGAAGGAAGACCTCACCTTCGAGTTAAAACCAGTTCTGGCTCTGATTCAGCTGCAAGTGTGACTAAATCTGTTTGCTGAAGTCAAATATCTGCTTAAATGCTTTCCTGAAGAATTATTCAAGCATAAGCAAATATTTGGCTCTGCTGGTGCTACAGTGAATAATTTACAGTGCAAATCCAGCCCTCTCTCCAGCTTTGGAGGTTCCAAAAATCCAAACACTACTCCAGGTTTTATTTCACTGACACTTCTTGAGCAATTAACACATGAGTATTTCAGCCTTATGGACTCTTGGATTTACTCAATCCTATTAAAGTGCTCTCATGCTCTGGGACTGGCACGGTTGAGTTGGATTTTATCATTCTCCTCTCCTTGGATAAGACCTTTCAGGAACGTGAAGATTTTTAAGATGAAATTTCAAGATCGAACCTGCTCCCACCTCAATTCCCTTTTCCCAGCCACTGGGTCTGTTCCACATAAATAAACACATTAAAAAAGTGGAACATTGATGCTGCATCTGTCCCTTGTCATTGTGTTATCAAGCTCTTGAGTTTTTACCCTCACTTGGAGGCAGCACTTTTAGAAAGCAAAGACACAAGAACAAGGAAAAAAAATATGACAATTTATATGAGGATCTGAAGCAAAATTTCACCAGCAACTTGAAATTCCTCATTATTTTCTCTGCATCTACATTCAAATAATTCAACTTCAAATATTCCTGCTTGCTCCCTTTCTTCTAAGGACTACTGGTTTTGTTCCTTTCCTTGCCCCACTCTTTAAGCCTCTTATTTTCTGTGCTTTTCTTGCAGAAATGGCTCTCTAGGAGTGATGAGATGCCACTGCAAGGCCAAAGCAAAGCCTCAGTAACAAAGCTCGAAAAAATCTTTTCAAACTTCAGTGAGAACACCACGGCTGCCCCTGGGCCTGGCTGGGAAAGATGCAATGTAAAAGTTAATTAACAAGCCATTTTTACTTCAATGAAAAAATCTCTTAAGTTTATTTCAATTTTGCACCCCCAAAAATCCCAAACCAGCTATTTTCCTACCTTACATCAGTTATAAAGTTGTTTATTTTCCATCTCTGTGTACCAGTGGTAGCCAGAGAATCCCAGAATGGTTTGGGCTGGAAGGGATCTTAGAGCTCACCTCATTCCAACCCCTGCTGTGGGCAGGGAAACCTTCCAGACACTCCAAGGGTACTTTTCCACCCTCCTGCCAGCAGAACATCCTATAGATTATGATTTAAAAGGATTAAAACTATTTAATGCTGCTGATTCCCCCTGAACAAAGCAGACTGATGAATAGATGGAAGGTTTGCACAGAGAAAACTCAACAGAAGTCCCAAAAATAGAAAAGAGCTTTATGGGATAACTGAGAAAGGGAGAGAGAAGCACTTTTGTTTCCTGTTTCCATCACTAGCAGTGATTTATTTCCTGTCTTTTGAACAAGCAATCCAGCTATTGAACGGATTAACAGGATTACAACTCTTCCTGTTCATAAATCCCATTTTTTTCCATGCATTATAAATTTATTTATTCTTGCTTCCAACCCCTTTGTATGGACTTCACCTGTAAAATATTGTTTTCACAGAAGGTTTTGAGTCACAAAAGAAACTCTTTGGCTGTGACACTGTTCATATGAAACTCCTGCTGTACAGATGGTGCCTCCAGAAAGAAAAGAGGGCAAAGATATCCTAAACCTGATATCACAGCAAGGAGACTTCAGCTGAAAATTAACATTAACATCAAAAGATTTGAAAAAATACAACCCATATTAGGCAGGAGTAACTCAGTTCATTCTCCAATAACCTTTGTCTTCACAAAATATGCACACAGAGCTTAAGTTACACATTAAATGTGTATGTTAACGCACATTAAACGTGTATTAAAATATACACGTTAATAATGAAAATATAATTCAATAGGAAAGTCCAAAGATCAGTTTCATTGCTTTTACTGCAAGACAGGTATTGGATTCCATCCCAAAAACTTCTCCATTTCTCCCTTGCCAGAGCAGTTTCTCTCCAAGGATCCTTCCCTGGGATTACATAACACAGAGGAGAAAATCTAACAGATAAAGTCTCTCTGACACTAGGAAATGCTTTGTCAAGAGCCTCTCTGAGTGCTCCTTGCAGGACACCAGGAACTGTCTCCATATCTTATGGCTGAAGAACTGACTGGTTTTTGGAAACATCCCAAACTTATCTGGGACAATGAACATGACCCAGGTTAATTAAGTTTATGTTAATTGGATTTAACTGCATTCACTTTATTGAAGAAAATGACATTTTCTCAAGTAGAATTTATATGCTGCCTCTTCCCTTCTCTGAGAGGATTTTATTTCAATTTTGTAAAAAACCAAATACACTGAAACTTGTCCGTTTTCTAGAAGTTGGTGTTTCTACTTGCCTGTAGTCACTACAGCAGGAGTAGTGTTAAATACACCCTGGAGTAGTGGCAGGAGCTGTGTTGGAGTAGCTCAGTGCATGACATGTCAGAATTAACAGAATTAGCCCCCTGAGCAGAGATTTCATCCAGCCACTCCCAAAACCAATTGAAGAATTTGGTACTGGAGATTACAAGGCCAGAAGTTAGGCCTGGCTTTGGAAGTTAGGCCAGATGCCAAATACTAAGGCTGGTTAAGCCAGAGAGCTGCCACAAGTCTCTACCAGGACTCAAAAGTCCCCTAAAAAACAAATTCACATCCCACTGTTGTACAGGAGCCAGCCTGCCTTCCTCCATACCTTTGGAATATTCCCAAAAAATCCCAAGCATTCCTTCTGCCACCAGTGCCCACCTGCTATTAACCCCCAGTAATCCAGGGACACTCCCCTTGTGGCTTTTACCCCCCAGGAACCAGGCTACTCAGCAGAGCCCAGCCTAAATTAACCCATTTCCCAGGATTTTACGCTTCTCTTCTAGAAAAAAAAATCAGGAAATCTGAGGTTTCATCTTTATCAGATCCTTGGTACCTGATCAGTGACCACATCCTGCACGTAAGTCACTGATTATTTATTAATCCCTGAGCCACGTGCACAAGGAGCTTTCAACACAAACAACCTCAGATGTCCAACCTGGTACTTCTAGACCCCTCTCACACCTCACCAGTTTTCTTGGGAAGCCTCCTCAGCCTGGACAGCTGGACTGGAGTCTGTTAATGGAGTCCCAGGCCAGATTTTCATTATTTTAAGAAGATTTCTGCTGTTCCACACCTCCTCTTTGCCTCTGCTCCTTAAGCCTGACCTTCAGCTTCCTCCTGCTCCCATCCAACAGCCCCCCAGCCCCAAAGGGGGTTTGGCCTTCCCCCATCTCCTCCTTCCCTGCCAGTTCTGCACATCAAATCCACTTGCTCCCACCATTCCTGAACAGCCTCTCCCAACCCTCCTGTGCCCTTCTGCTCTCCAGGCTTTCCCTGATCTGACACCACATCTCTCAAGCCTCAAGCACACTTTCATTCCTCTGCTCCATCACTTTCCTTCCCAGTATTTTTGGGGGGGTCTTACCCTTAAAAATCCCTCTTGTGCCTTCTTAATAGGTGCTTACCATAACTGAGGCAATCACGTGTTTTGATTATGCTTGGATTGATTTCTGAGCTCCCAGGCGGGGAGGGAAAGGAGGTAGTTAAATCTTTACTCACATTTTGACATTTTTAAAAGCTGGAATCACTTCCCTCTCTTCACTGCCCCAGAGAAGCTGTGGCTGCTGCCCCTGGATCCCTGGAAGTGTCCAAGGCCAGGTTGGAGCAGCCTGGGATAGTGGAAGGTGTCCCTGCCCATGGCAGGGGATAGGATAAGAGGGGCTTTAACCAACCCAAACCCTTCTATGATTCCATGACTTTTCCATCTCCATTTAACCATTCCACCTTCTGAATCTCCTCATCCCTCCAGCTGCTTTTCAGCCCTCTGGCAATCACATAAATCCATCTCCTGAACCTCTGTTCTCCAGAGACCCTCACACCTCAGTGCTGCATCATCAACTCCAACACTCACCATTTCACTTCCTGGATTTTCTGGATCCCTGCTTTCCCTGAAATACAGAACACCCAGGACTTTCATCCCCCCTGGTTTGCTATTCGAACACTTGGCCAAGACACTTGGCCCCACATCTCCCAAGGAAATCCTTCTCTTCCACCCTTCCAGAAGTGCTTCTGCCCACTGCTGAATGCAGGAACTGATGTGGCATTTCCAGCTTTTTTTTGTTCTGCTGGATCTGTGAGTGATTCATGTGTTCAGAGCTGGGGTGTGCCCACATGGTGGGATGGGCACAGGGCACTCATCCAGGGACAGCTGGCACTGAGTGCCTACCAGAGCTGCTGGGGATGGATTTAAACACCCACATGTGGGCTTTGATCTGCTCAAGTATCTCCTTGGTCAAATATCCAGCAAGAAATGGCTTCTGAGTGAGTGACAGAAGAGAGATGAAGATGGGATCTTACAATATATTGTGGAGACAGGAAAATTACAGAGATGACTTTGGGAGAAGTGCAAACACAGGGATTTTCAGATGGTTTCCAGGCTGGAGATAGGATACACATGCCAGGGATTATGGCATAGAAGTTGTTTGGGTTGGCAGAGACCTTGTATATCCTTTCATCCATGGGCAGGGGCAACTGTTCCTCCCTGCTCCTGCCCTGCTGAGCTGAGCTAACTCATCCCACAAAATTCACCTCTCATTCAACTTACTGCTGGGTGTGAATCCCAGAATGGTTTGGGTTGGAAGGAACCTTAAAGCCCATCCAGTGCACCCCCTGCCATGGGCAGGGACACCTTCCACTGTCCCAGGCCCCAGTGTCCAGCCTGGCTTTGGGCACTGCCAGGGATCCAGGGGCAGCCACAGCTCCTCTGGGCACCCTGTGCCAGGGCCTCACCACACTCACAGGGAAAAAATTTATTCCATATATTTCACCTAGATTTCCCATCCAGCACTGGGAAGCCATTCCCCCTTGTCCTGCCACTCCAGGCCCTGACCCAAAATCTCTCTCCATGTTTTCTGCAGCTCCTTCAGGCACTGGAAGACCATGGTGAGGTCACCCCAAAGCTTCTCCTCCCCAGGCTGAACACCCCCAGCTCTCCCAGCCTTTCCTCCCAGCAGAGCTGCTCCATCCCTCTGCTCATCCTGGAGCCTCCCCTGGCCTCTCTGCAGCAGCTCCAGGTCCCTCCTGTGCTGGGCCCCAGGGCTGGGGCAGCTCTGCAGGTGGGGTCTCACCTGAGCCCAGGGGCAGAGGGGCAGAATCCCCCCCTCCCCTGCTGCCCACGCTGGGGCTCAGCCCAGGACTGGGTTAAGAAACAGGGAAATCCAGGGAAAAGCACCACACCTCAGCCCAGTGTTGTGCAACAGAGACAATTCCACACCATCACCAGCAAACTTGGAGATGGAGGGAACACCCATGGGGGAAGTGATGCACAAAAACCTCAATCTTATATATCAAATTACTCCAGCAAATTTCCTGAGTCTAAATGCAGCACATCCCTTGGAATGGGTTAAGCAGTTTTGTTGGACATGAAACATCTCATTGTTTATTTAGATACTTTACTCATAGGGCCTGTGCTGACAGTTATTTCTAAAAGATCAGCCAAAATGGGTTTACAAATGTTTATATTTAAGAAACTATTAAGATGTCCAAGTAACAGTAAGATCCTTGAAGGAAATCCAGGAATACCACCAAAACCAGAGCTTAAGGACCCAGTAATAATACATTACCCAAAGGAATGTTTTAAAAGTGGGCTATTCTCAAATTTCAGAAGCTGTCAAAGTAAATAAGATTATTTCACCAATTTCCTGTAACATCTCATAAAGGGAAAAAAACCAATGTTGTTTTCTGACAGTTCCTGAAATGAACAGCACCCTTACACCCACACAAGGTCACAAGTTGACTGAGGCCAGATGTGGGAGAATGGACAAAAGCAAACAAGGAAATGCTCTCAAAGATGCAGCCATCACTCAAGGAATGGACAGCCTGTACACACCCATGTGCTCCTGATAATATTCCTCCCCTCTTCCACTCACTTTTCATCATCCTACTTGTTATTTTCATTGGTACTCAGCTGCCATTTCTGTGAATTCCATTAAAAAAAACACTGGTGTTTAGAAGACATTAGGCTGAGCTGGTGAAGTTGAATGGGCTGGAAAGAGCCAGCACAGGGTGGACACTCAGTGACCTCCCCATGGCACATCAGTGAGGCATCACATTCCTGCCAGGGCATTGTCACAAGTTCAAGAATCAGATCTGAACCTCTGAGGCTGGAGAAGGAGTTTGGATAAGGGTGTGGAATGGCAGGATGAGGCAGAATGGCTTTAAACTGAAAGAGGGCAGGGCTGGATGGGATATTGGGCAGGAATTGTTCCCTGGCAGGGTGGGCAGGCCCTGGCACAGGGTGCCCAGAGCAGCTGTGGCTGCCCCTGGCTCCCTGGCAGTGTCCAAGGCCAGGCTGGACTTTGGGGCTTGGAGCAGCCTGGGACAGTGGAAGGTGTCCCTGCCCATGGCAGGGGTGGCCCTGGATGGGCTTTAAGGTCCCTTCCAGCCCAAACCATTCTGGGATCCTAATAAACCAAGGTGATAATTGTTTTATTATCTGGGTGATAATAAACCAAGCTTCACAAATGAGGGAAGAGACCTCTTTTACCTGCAGCAAGATAAACTGGCCCAAGGTTCGGCAGCAGAGAGCCCAGGATAAAAATCCCTCAGAACTGGACAAGAGCACAGAGGAACGGGTACCCAAGGCAGGCAGGTGGAAGGAAAACTTTGTCTTCTGTGTTTCTGATGAGCAGTTGGGCCATGGCTTTCCTTTTCCACAGAACAGTGAGCAATGCCAATCCATCTTGGAAGCTGCTCTGTCCACAACACTTCAAGAAGGAATTTTAGCGCCTCAGAAGCACAGGGGTGAACCTGAGAGATGCCAGTGTGACTGTCAATGTCACCAAACAGCAGCTGCTGAGAGTTGGTGACACCCAGCACGGATTCCTGCTCACTGCTGAAGTCAGGGAAGGGGAACACACTTGGAAGTCATAGTTATTCCTACAGGAGAGAGGGTGGAGTTCTGGACAGGACCCTGAGACAGCTCCTTTGATGAGGGGGGAAGAGGCATTCCTGCAGCAGAAAGGTCACTACAGGTGAGCAGTGCCCAGTGAAGTGATGTGTCCCCTCCTAGGGCTTTGTCCACAGTGTCCTCAGGCTGCCAGGACGATGAGGGACAAAAAAGGCCCTGGCAGCAAGAACATAACAATAGAATTACAGGAAAGATTCATTCTAAAGAGGAAATGAGAAGATAAAATTAGTTTTCATTTAGTCTCAGAAGAGACACCTTTCAACCCAGGCAAGTACTCCGTGGGATTGGCAGCAGGCCTGAGGTTAGGGGTATTTAAATCTGTTCACTCAATTTTTGTGGCTTTTCACCTAAAATGTGTAAAGCGAGATGGGCTAGAAAGGAAAGCGCTGTGGTTGGCTGTCCAAAATAAAAGGCTGAACTGTGGGAAACACCATTTTAGTGCAATTCAGTTGTGAAAACAAGAGAAAACTACGAGCTAAGAGGCCAGATGAGCTGGCCCACGCACTTCACTACTGCTGGGTGAGGAGGGGAAGGTGGCAGAGCGTGGAATGAAGTGCCAGGTGAAAGTCTGCCAGCTCCAGAGTTCAGCCCTGGCTACAAGCAGAGGACTGTCAGCAGCTCAGTGAGGATCTAAAAGCATTTAGTGCCGGGGCAGCTTGGGAAAGGAATCTTCATTTGGACAGAAAGACACGCTGGGACAGATGAGATATTCATGTATGCAGAGAGGGACTGGGATTTTGTCAGCTTTGCAGCTATTTTCCCCTCAGAGGAGGCGGCTCAGGGAGCGGCTATGGGTACCGAGCTGAAGTAAACAAAATGCTGGGGAGCATTAAGAGGGAGAAGAAGAGGGCCTGAATTAGAATGACATTATGTAGGACAATAGGAAGCCCCTGGAGCATTAAACAAAGGGTTTGCTGCCATCGCTTCAAAAAAGAGACACCAGAGAAGGACAAGGGCTCAGGAAGGACACTGGGGGGCCTCACACTCCCCTGTCAAACACAAGAAATCAAAAAAATTCAACCCTGCCTCAGAAATCAGACTGGTTTGGACTGGAAGGGATGTTAAAACTGATCCAGTTCCACCT
>VXBB01011132.1:137438-161023 GCA_013399915.1 Illadopsis cleaveri | reverse complement strand
AACTCATCCAGTTCCACCCCCAGGGACACCTTCCACTATCCCTGGTTGCTCCAAGCCCTGTCCTGCCTGTGCTTGGACACTGCTAAGGGTGGCCAGTCCATGGGAAACAAACCTGGATGAACCTGAGGTTAATGCACAGGATTGCACATTGGTGGACTGCTGCTTTTCCAAGGGATGGCATATTCCTAAAAAAAAAAATTCCTGTATTTTCCTCCCCTTCCTTCTTTTTCTTTTTTTTTTTTTAAGTTATCTTACTGGGAAAGTTACTCACAAAAGCCAGGAGCCTTGTAACAAGAGAAACTTTCCAATTAGGGCAGACAGACCCCAAACCACTTCAACCCAAAATCACTTCAACCCAAAATCTGAAGCAAGAAATGTCCCCATGTCTGAGAACTCCCAGAGAAACAAGGACCTTTCCAGAAGTGCAGTAACCCAAATGTGCATTAGGCAGACACTCTCCACAAAAAAAAAAAAAACAAAAACAACAAAACAGGAGCAGAATTCAAGAAGAGCTGCAATTTGAAGAATCAGTATTTGTAGGAAAATTAAGGTGGCTGGAAAAAATACTATAAGGAAACAGCAGCTGAGTCTGAGAACTACAAAATAATAAGAAAGTAATAACAACCTCAGCAACTGTAACAAAACTCCTGAAAAGCAGGATCTGTGATGAGAAGGAAGCGTGACATCCACTGCTACAGGTGGGAGGAACAGCCACTCCAAAGGTTTCCACTAAAATTGTCTTTTCTTTCAAATAAGCATCAGTTTTCAGCATTCCTACAGCATCACATCCCAGAATGGCTCAGTTTGAAGAAGCCCTCAAAGGTCACCAAGTCCAGCCTTTCTCCCAGCACTGCCCAGGCCACCCATGTCCCTTGTGCCACATCCACACTGCTTTTAAATCCCTGCAGGGATGGTGACTCAACTTGATACTGCAACCACAAGATGCTATTTGAAGAAGTGCATCAATAAAACCATATTAAAACCAAACAGATGGGAGCTGGGAAAAAAAAAATAAATGTTTTTTTGGTTCTGCCTTTCCTGGAGCAGCACCTTATTTCCACAAGGACGAAGATCCAAACAACAAATCCACAAATCCTGCCACACAGTTTGCAGGAGGACTATTATTACCTCAGCCTCCTTGCATGAGTTTTAAATTAGCAGATTCAATTAGGTTTGTGCAAAATAAAATCCAAGACAACGCTCGTATGGGTATTTCCTTTTCACAACCTGTTATTCACAGTAGAAGCAAAAAACCCCAACCCCCTGATTAAACAAACAGAGGAAATTATGTTCCTTTTTAAAGGCACTAATTAGGTTTCTGTGGAATGCTGGAGGGGGACGGGTGAAGCCATCCAATCTACATGGATTTCACAGTTCGTTTCCAACCTCAGCCAAACCCCAATTTATCTAATTAGAGAACAATATTCCAATCTCCCTTTTTTACCCATAGACCAAAGCCAGCACATTTGATGCTCCAGCTCCAAACCAGTGGTGGGAATTTGTGGGGAAAACAGGGAACCCTTCAGTGGCAGGGATATCCCAGGGTGACAATTATTGTAAGCAAAGCAAGAGGCAGAAGCCACCTTGCCTGAAGCATTGGTGGCTGAGCCTGTGTTGCTGTAGATGTTCCAAGCCTGAATTAGCTTGGAAAACTCTGCAAGAGCAGGACAAACTCTAACCATCTTCCCCCCAAAAATCATGGATGTGTGTGGTGGAATTCCTCAGCTTGCCCAGCAGTCTTCACATTCCTGTATTTCCACGTTTCAGACCAACTTGTCCAGTGCACAGACTCAGCCCTAGAAGAGTAAGGACTGGCCAAGTCCTCAAAACTGAAAAAAAAANGGACGGGCAAAATCCAAAAAAAAAAAAAAAAAAAAAAAAAAAAAAAAAAAAAAAAAAAAAAAAAAAAAGTCCTGCAAAAATTGGGCTCAAGAGCAGGATCCGCAAGGTCTTAAACTGAGTTTCGGTTTCAGAGAAATTTGACAGAAGAGCAGGGACACTCAAATCTACTTGCAGGAAGACACTGCCTGGAAGCAATGGAGGAACAGAAAGTGGGGAGGAAGAAAAACTATACCCCAGACATCTGGAGAAACCTGAGGGAATCAGGATCTAAGGAGAGATCCAGGAGCCAAGCAGGCACCTCTGTTGGTGCTGATCAGCAGAGCAACTCTTCAGCTACAGCAGCCTCCTCATCTCTGTGCAAAGGTCCCAAACCTCTGCCTCGTCTCCAGGAAGGGATGAGAGAGCCCTTGGAGGTCAGCTAAGAATGTTTTGTAATTAAGGTCACAACCCAATTCGAGCTGCTGCACCTCAAATTTGGGGTTTTACCTTTAGAGCTGCACGGCAGGAGGCCAATGAGGTGAAAACCCCAAAAGCCTGAAGCCAAGGGTTAAATCCATCCAGCTGCTGACTGGCAATGCTGATGCTAATGCCAAAGTATTAAGTAAAGGGCAAACAAATAAAAATACACTGCAACTGCAAGTCAATACTTTAAAATACAATTTAAAAAAACCCAAAAAAAACAGAACAAACAAATTGGTTCAATAAGTTTCATGTCCTTTTCAAAGCTGTTCTCTTATTAATATGACTAATAAAGTCTGGCTACACAAAGCAATAACCCATGCATGAAAAATGAGGAGTATAAATGCAGTTATTGTTTGGAGAAATCAGGGTACACACACTTAAGAAGCTCACAAGAGCAAAATAAAGTTCTGTTCACAACAAGAATATTAATTCTGAATTAATTCATTGCTGTTTCTTTTAATGTGCTCATCAGATTTAGGCTCATATTTATGACACCTGAGGAGGAAACCAGGTGCATCAACCACTCAAAACTTAGAACACCAATTAACCCTTTGGCTAATTTGATGATAAGCCAGCAGACAGCACAATGCCAAAATAATCAAGGATTTTTTTTTTTTTTTTTTTTTTTTTTTTTTTTTTTTTTTTTTTTTTTTTTTTTTAATTTTTAAAGCAAGTCTTCAGCTTCCTGCACCCTTCCCAAAGGAGGCACTTGGGCTGGAGCTGGGAATGAGCCCTGCCATCAGCCCCTGCTCCCAGGCACAGCCTGGGTGATGTTTATAAACACACACATGCTGCACTGAGCAGACTGCATTTCCTTCAGGACACAATCCAGGCTTTCAGGCACACAAGGCCAGATTTTCTCCTATTACCTCACCATCTGGTGCTGTTGTCTGAGAGCTGCGGGTTTGAAAAGCACTCACAGAACACATTTGGGTGTGAGCTCGTGTGTGTGTTGTCTGAGACTCACCCCATTACCTACAGAAATTCCTGCAGCTCTCTCCTCTGATGAACACACATTTCTAACAGTCTCTTGTGGTGTTCTCTGAGCAAACCCCACGCTGCTGAACTGCCCTGCTGTGCTTTGGGGTGATTTACACACATGGGGGTTGCACAGAGCTCTTCATGCTGCTTTTTAACTTCTGCATTCTGCAGCATTCCCAGAGAAGTGCTGGAAGCTGAGATTTATCTCCCTCTGTGCCCCCAGACTCCCACCATGGCCAGCTCAGGTTGTTCTTTGCAAGGACCTGAAGCAACCACGGTGCCACTGCAGCCCCTGAAGCCCTCACTCCTAAAAATCTCCAAGCCACTGCACTCATCAAAATCTCTGCTGTTGATTCCATCTGCAATCACAGTGACCCTAAGCATTGCTGGCATCCCCCAGTATTTCAGAAAAACATGAAATGCCCCTAATACTCACCTACACACTGATGTTCTCAGCAAGAGATGTCTCCACACTCCTCACATCCACAGAAGTGAAGCCTGAGAACCAGGGCTGCTCCAGCCCAGCAAGAGGGAAATTTCACCCATCCCAAATACAAAAGTTTCAATCATTAACATTACTACAAAAACCATCAAAGCCATATCTCTCCTGCTCAAACGTGTCAGGGGAAGCTATTTTAAATATCCACTAAGACTGGAGAAAATACTTTTCATAGGATGCAGTGATTTGGCTTTAAACCATTTTTTTTTTTAAATTAATTAAACTGCAAGCAGAAAAAGCACTAGCTAGGAGACTCCAGTTTATTTCTTTTTTTTTTTTTTCTAGATAGTTTGTACAAGCTCCCTGGCAAGTTACATCCACAACAAACATGCTCTGATACCCAAATTTCAGCTATATGAGACAGAAACATCAAAAACTAGAGAAAAGGTACTGTTTAATTGCTTCTGCAATTCTTCAATTAAAAAAAGCCCAAACAAACACATGCTTGCAACTGAAGGAAAAAGCAAGTTTGGAAACAATCTCATTTTGCTCATTAGAAGTTGAGTCCAAACTGCTTTGAAGTCTGAGCTCTACAATTTCAGGTTGGGAAGGGAAAGACTGAAAAGGGTTTGCTGCTTCCTTTTTATTTTTTTATCCAGCGTCTTGAGCAACATTTATCAATTCTAAATGCAAATTAAGCTGGGCTTAATTTTGCATTTGTATTCCAAAGGCTGATTGCCACATGCTAGAGTAACAAATAACACAAGAGATCTTACAGACTCGAGAAAAAGAGCAGATAACACAGAGCTACATTTCTAAGACTTAAATTAGATTCTGTTCACACTATCGCATTTTTTCACAACAATTAAAAGCCCCAAGAAGGTTTGAATGCAGAAACTGGTAACTTATCACTTTTCACAGGAGTAGGAACTACTCCAAGTAGAAATTTTACTCTTCCCTTAACATTTCAACACAGGTAAGCACAGCAGCATTTCAAACTTCACTTAAACACTTCACATTCCCCCATTTTTTCATGCACATAAAATCAAGAGGCAAAATCTCTTTTAAAAGGCTCTCACTACTTTCTCTTGCCCATTAGAGCAAACCCCACACTTCAGCAAGGAACCCAGACTCCAAGAGTTTTTAAAAAGTCTTTAAAAATTCCTCCCAGCAGAAGGAGTTCAGGTTGCCAAGCATCCTTCTTTTAATATTAAGGTATCAGACTTTCTCCTCCCTTCTCCCACAGCTCAACAGACAGAGCCCTACCAAACTTTCCATCACACTCCAGCTGGTTGGGGGTTTTTGGGGAGAGGAAGGGAGTGAAGCTGCCACAGGTTTCTGTCATTCCATTCTCACCTGGCCCAGCAGGTTTCTCTCCAAGGATGCAAACTTGTCTTTCATAGTCACTCATTTTATTCCCTGCTCAGTCCCTTTCTTTGAAATAAAAGTTTAAAACCTGCAGGAGCTGACTAAGAAAATTAGGAGCCTGAAGAATCAACTCTCAGCAGACAAAACCAGAGAAATCAGCTGCCCCAAAAAACCTGAGGGGTGGCTGTAAATCTTGGATGTTGCTTTGACGGCACTGAAAAGCAGGGATGGAAAGTTTGCCTTTAGATTCTCCCTCTGGGCTTGTCCCCAAAGCCTCTGAAAGCATCTTGTTGGTTTTACAACGAGAAGACAAGATAATCACTCTGACAAATGGCAACATTTACATTTGGGACATTAATTCACTCCTGAGCACATCACCTGTCTGCCACTTCACTCCCACACCAAGTCTGAGGCCCTAAAGAGCAGGGATTTAAGCCCAGCCTTGTTAAACCTTTGTATTCAGCTCCTGCCTCACCCTGGCAAAAGGCTGAGGGAGCAGTTTTCACCTTTTCCTCTGCCACATTTACCCTATAAAACCCCCCAAGCATTCCCTGCTTGACTCTGTGGTGTGTTCTTGACCTAATTCGTGCTGGAAAACACTCCTAGAGTTCAGCAGGTGAATTCTCCCAGGAAGGCTCATGTATTTGTGCCAGTGGAGAGCGTGCACAAAGCAATTTAACCTGGATTTTCCTTCATAACATCCATGCAGCAGCTTCTCATTTTCTTAGCTGCCTGCATGGGAGTCAGGCCCAGCCCCTAAAAGCAAGGAGTTCTGGAAATCTGGACTTCAGTGAAAATGCTGATATTTGCTTTATTCTCACTGGCCAATTATTAGAAGCTGCTGAGCAGCTGAAGAGCTCAGAAACCAGAGAAAATCACTGAAGGAGTCCTCACCACAACCTCAGGGCAACGTGGGGTTTATCTGGAATTTGTCAGTGAATCACTGAGTTTCACAGAAGTTACCACTTCCGCTCAAAAATGCAGGAACACAAAGCAGAATTTGCAAAATGTCAAACCCATAAATCCTGAAAAGTTGTATTTTGTTTCTTCCCAGCCTTTGGGAATTAATGGGATTACTAAAAGCAATGTATCAAGAACGGGTAAAGATCAAGCCTTCATTAATTTATAGAGCTACTGATTAAGCAATATTGCTGCTTTACAGACTAAAACTAACATTTAACAGGCTGTTAAATAGCTCTCACTTAAAAAATACCCCTCCAGAGTGGCAACTTGGAAAAATTTAGGATTAACCCAGCATGCAACTGCATCACCACCTACTGGGCAGTGATCCACAGGAGATAAGGGCTGGATGGGGCTGGAAAATTGCAGGTGATGTTTTGAGGGGAAGACTCTGACAATCCCTAAACCAATGGATTGTAAAGTGTAATTTGTGTTAGTCCTGATGGGGCAGGCAGTCCAAAAACCCCAATATTTTGAGGTGAATGCCACCACAAAGGTTTGGTTCACTCCCAGCTCCAAAGTTCCTGCCAGCAACAATTCCAATCATCAAACTGAGGCTCAGGCTGCATTTAATACCCCTGGGGAAGCTGCCATCCCTACCTGTGCAGCAAAGTGGTTTTCACAAAGAATACACAGATTTCCAGCTCCAGCAGAGGAGGCAGAGTCACCTCAGGGAGGTGATCCAGGGAACTGAAAGAAGAAGGCAGCTCATCTTCCTCAGCCATTTTTTTCAGGTCTTGTGCTAATCCCAGGCTACGAAATGACAAGGAAATTCAAGAATTTATAGATCACCTATGGTAAAAACTTCACGGAGTGCACAGCCATCTCTCTGAAAAGAGATCTTTGAGCATCCAGCCCAAAACCAGTTGGTACTTAAGTGCTCAGTGGTCTCAGAAACACCAAAACAAACACAATTTCATGTCACCAGACCTTCAAGAGAAATTCCTGCCAAGGCAGCATTTACTGAAGTGAAAAGCAGGATTTACTGAAACACCTGATTCCTATGTGACATCAACACCTGACCAAAAAAAAAAAGAAAAAAAGAAAGAAGAAAAAAAGAAAAAAAAAGAAGAAAAGAAAGAAGAAAAAAGAAAGAAAGAAAGAAAAAAAAAAAAAAAGCGCGCCAAAACTCCCAAGTTGAATGAGTGGAAGGACAGATAAAAATGTTCCATTTCTTTCCAACAGGTTGGATAAGAACCAAAAGATGTGCAGCCATCATCATTTCACAGATAAGACACTGTAGCAGCAGCATCTGTGGGTTTTATTTAATTTTCCTTTCTTTCTTTTCTCTCCTTTAAATGCAACCCCCACTGTCTTGAGTAACACACAGGGAAAAGTGAGCTTGTGGGAACCCCAGCCATGGCTTCTTGCAGCAGTATTTGAATTCCAGTCCCAATTAGGGGGAGGAAGAGACTGTGTCTACCCTGGAGGAGGATTCACTACTGCAGGATGTTGTGATTAGCACGTGCAGAACTCACTTTGGGGGAAAAACAAATAAACAAATAATTTGGATTAAACGCCAATATGACTGAAAGTAAGCAAAGGAAGGAGCTGCTGTGGTGGGGTTTAGATGTTGTATTCCCATGACTGCAGCCAGCTCCCAGGTGGGAACCCAAGACAGGACTCACCAACACCAGAATCAGCTCCTAGAGAGGCAGAAGGGGAACAGGGGGAACAGGGGATCCGAAATGCTGAAACACGAGTGCAATTTGCACTCAGATCCAGCCAGGAAAAATAGCCTGGCTATAAATAGGAGCCTGCTGTATATTGCATGAACTGCACTGAGATCCTGGAAAGAAGCAAAAGCTGTTGTTGGAGCCTAAAACCATCTCAGGGAGAGAATTTGGGAGTGCAGAGCAAAGGGAAGAGAGGAGAGCACAAGGTGAAGGGGGAGGCACCATCCCTGCTGCTGTCCTTGCTGTGCCCTCCTCACTCCCACTTTGGAGGAGACCCTGTTGAATTCATCAAAATAATTTTCCTGCAAAATTAGAACATCCTTGGAAGGAAAAATAACAAAAGAGAGAGTTGAGGAACAGAAGGGTTTCCAAATGAGCTTCTCTGATTGCTGTGCACAGATATAGAACAAGGATTTAACCACCTGCTTCCACTGTGAGCCACAAAGCCACCTGGCAACATCCAAATAGAAGATTCACTCCATAACTTCATATAAATACAGGGCATAGTGCTTGGAACAACACATATTGCCTTAAAAATAAATGTATCACATTTTCTCAGGAGCTCCAGCACATGGAAATGCAACAGGAATATCTGAGAGCAGCTCGTGGGACTACAGAACCCCTCATTTTTCCAGGCAAGGAAACCAAATTCCATTTGAAAGGCATCATCAAAATTGTTACTGATCTAATTTAAAGGATTACCTAAAAACCTAATAATCTCCAGTAGTAATTAGATAAATTGCATACTCAGATTGATTAAGCTTGTCATTTACAGCAAGAGCCCACATTCCTCTTGTCTGTAACAAGAATGCTCCTTTGGAACATTCTTCCATTGGGAAAGCTCCATCAGTCAAAGCTAAGGAGCCAATGGGAGGTGCATTTTTAATGCAGAGATGGCTGGAAGTCATTGATATTGGCCTGAAAAGGTGTTTTTGCAATGATTTAATGCCCTTATGTTTAAAAACCCTCCTCCTTTTCCAGCCCACACTCCCACCAGGCAGCGTTTGCCCAGCCCACATGGACAGAGAGGCTGGAAGCTGCAGGTTGGGATTCCAGAAGAAATTGCTGTGCTGCATCTCCTTCAACAGCCTGTCCTGCAAAACTCACTCAAGGAACAACAAGGGAAGGACATCCACTCAGCTGCCTCCCTAACTCCACCTCAAGTATTCTCTTCCCCAGACTCTTCCTCGGAAGTAAAAGTGCCAGATTCTCCCCCAGACTGCATTCCCATCTCAGAGAAAAAAGGGAAAAGTGCATCAGTGCAGCCATGGATACCATTAAATGTTCATGTTCTAAAGT
Organism: Illadopsis cleaveri; assembly: GCA_013399915.1. NCBI lineage: Eukaryota > Metazoa > Chordata > Aves > Passeriformes > Timaliidae > Illadopsis > Illadopsis cleaveri. Next base: position 151,996 of record VXBB01011132.1, on the reverse strand, counting down.
CATCAGGAGAAACTCTATTATTCCTTCCAGGACCTGAAGGAGCTACAAGAAACATGGAGAGAGACAATATCCAAGGGTCTGGAGTGCCAGGACAAGGGGGAATGGTTTCCCACTGCCAGAGGGCAGGGATGGATGGGATCTTGGGCAGGAATTGTTCCCTGGCAGGGTGGGCAGGCCCTGGCACAGGGTGCCCAGAGCAGCTGTGGCTGCCCCTGGATCCCTGGCAGTGTCCAAGGCCAGGTTGGACTTTGGGGCTTGGAGCAGCCTGGGACAGTGGGAGGTGTCCCTGCCCATGGCAGGGGGGAATGAGCTCAGACTGAGTTCTCTGTGACATCACCACAGACATTGCAGATATCTACAATCATCCTTCCCATTGAAATTTCATACACCAACCTCAGAATCACACAATCTGTTAGTTTGCAAAATCCCTCCCAGCCCATGGAGTCCCAGCTGTGCCCAATGCCCACCTTGTCCCCAGCCCAGAGCACTGAGTGCCACCTCCAGCCCTTCCTTGGACACCTCCAGCCATGGGCACTGCAAACCTCCCTGGGCAGCCCCTGCCAAGGCCTGAGCACCCTTTCCATGCACAAATTCCTGCTGCTGTCCAAGCTGAGCCTCCCCTGGCACAGCTTGAGGCCCTTTCCCCTTGGCCTGTCCCTGTGCCCTGGCAGCAGAGCCCGACCCCCCCTGGCTGTCCCCTCCTGGCAGGGAGTTGTGCAGAGCCACAAGGTCCCCCCTGAGCCTCCTTTTCTCCAGGCTCAGCCCCTTTCCCAGCTCCCTCAGCCTCTCCTGGGGCTCCAGCCCCTTCCCCAGCTCCCTTCCCTGCCCTGGACGTGCTCCAGCCCCTCCAGGGCTCTCTGGCCGGGAGGGAACAATAAGCAGGGAAGCAGCAAGGAAACATTCCCATTCCTCTGGAGGATGAAGTATTTACTTTCATTTCAAAACTCTTTAAGAGTCACAAAAGAACTAGGAATAATGGATAAAAAATGCTGAGATGTGAGGGGAAGAATCGCAGCAGGTGTTCCATCAGCACTACTCCGGGCCTGGATGAGACAATAGGAATGCTGTGGCACAGAATTCATCAGTGCCTAATGCCTTTAAAGCCTAAGAAGAGAAATGTTTTTAAGGTGAAGGACTGCTCCTCCTATAAAGAGGGCAGAGGCTCTACAAAACCTCCAGCCCAGCAGCCTGGAGCTCCTCATTTCTACAGGAATTTTTAATGTATTGCCATCGAAAAAAATTGCATGGAATGGGGAGCCACCTGCACTCCCACCTGCCCTGAAGGAGGGTTATCCTGCAGTTCTCCTGTCTGGATGACACAAAACATCAATAGCTGCAATAATAAAACCTTTGGGAGCAAGCCAAAGCCTTGGAGAGCAGTAAGTGGGATGATTCACAGCAGGGGAAGAGCTCTGAAATGCTCCTGGGGCCAGCACTTATCCCAGACCTACCCTTTAAACAAAACCAGGAGCCCCCAGCCCTGCCCTCCCTCCCCAAAACCCATCAATACCTTGGGAATAATTCATGCAGCAAGAATGAAGAGCAGTCATCACAGAAGTAACTCCATTTCAAGGTACATAGGAGGTAATATGAAATCAATAATTTAAATATGCTCATGACTCGTATTAATGTAAAACATCTGAGAAATAAAGCTTCACGTCCCTACTCAACAGTGAGTTTTGAAATACTGCAACTACTCCTGCAATAAACGCTCAGGTTCCCTTCTTAAATTTAGTTGGCCTCTCCAAAACTTGCCAAAGCTCCAGCTTTTCTCCTTTTATTTTATAAAATATTATCACTGAATATGATAAATTAACTGCAAGCCAGAAATTTATAACAAATGTGCAGCATGTAAGAATAAACTGCAGTTTTATTGGCTTTTCCTTTCCCTTAAGCTCATCCTTATTCTTATATATTCTCAAAGCCTCAATATCACTAAAAATCATTGAGTTGCATTTCAAGGAATTTGTCTATTTAATGACACTTCACTGTTAGTAATTGAGCAGAAGGGGAATCATTTTTTAAAGAAATGGCAGTAATTGCTCCAAAATCCTCTTCTGGAAAGCCACAGATGTTATGGTGCTTCCTATAATATACATTTTTCAAGAAATACAGCTTTCCATGAACTTTATAGGACTAATTAGTTCCAAAATGCAGAATCCCATCCTCCTTTTTCCCAAACTGCTGTGAGAACACATGAACCCCAATTTCTTAGGGTTTGCAGCAGAGACATGAAACCAATATTGGTAATAAAGTTCTGCTTCCACCAAACAAAAAGAACCCTCCAGTTCCCAAGTTATTTTTGAGAGAGGGGTGAGGTCTGAGCACCACATGAAGAAGCTGCTCAAAGTAAGAAGCACTAATCACATGGCAGTAAAGATNGGGATCACTGCTTCACGAAGACCACCTCATCTGGAGTGCTTCCATAAGCCTGCTCAGGTTGTATTCTGACTCTGTCAGTGGGTGGGGGTTTTGTTTTTGTATTATTGCATTTATCTTATTTTATTTACTTTTTTTACCTTCTTCTTATTAAATTGTATTTTCTGACTTGGAGCCTCTCACTCGGTTTGCTTTCAAACCACTACAGTTTTGTATCTGATATTTTAACTCTAATACTTAAAAGTCACTTGAGGACTCCAAGTCAGCTGATTTGGGTCAATAGCAGAGATGGATTTCAAAGCATTAAATAAACTCTCTTTCAGTTCTCCTCAGACAAGAGTAAATACTCCAGCATTTATTACATATATTGGACACTGAACACTGAATTTTCTTTCCACTTCTTATCTCAACACAGTCAACACATTCAAAAACACGGCATTAAAAGGATAATGGATTGCTGTGAACATGGGGTGAACTTGATGGCTTTCCTGTCATTTCCAAAACAGATTGTGAAACAAAATCATTCCAATTCCGAGCAATTCCCATCTAGCTTCCAGCAGCCACAAGCTGTGCACCTCACAACATTCCTGTGGAGGAATGAAATTCATCCATGCAGCCCAGCATGCTTCTGTGTTTATTCACAGGTTTAACTTCTCTTTCTCTCCCCATCCTCCATGATTTACCTTTCTTCCCTTTCTTTTCGTATTTATTGCCCTTCCCTTTGTGTCTTCCTGTTTTTGTTCAATCCTAACACTTGCACACCTGTCTTGGAGAAAATCTGAAGGACCAAATTCCCTTCAGGGAATCACAGATTGGGAAATAATCCTGAGATTATCGAGTCCAACCTTTCCTGAAGTTGGAGTTTCCCAAGAAAAAGGATTGGAAGTCATAACTAACGCGCACCAAGGAGCTTCTGAGGAGCAGGCGCAGTGAGGCCGTGGGACACACAGGATCCATGCCCAGGCCTGGCAGTGTCACCTCCACACCAAAGTGACCTTCAGTGATTTGCTATTTCGTACCCAATCTCATCCAAGTTATGGAAACCCACTGGAGTGCATTAAAATGTCACGTTGCTAATGAAACTGGTCTGGGAGACTGGGGAGCTGAGCTGGACGCTGCACAGAGCTGTTCCAGGAGCTCTGACTTACGAGACAGGCACAGATAAGATTCCTGCACTCACACTGCTGGAGGCCTCATCATTTTCTGACACGTTATATTTCAAAGTACTCTTAATTTCCTCCAGTTATTTGGGGAGAAATGGTGCCGCATTGCAGTGATTCCAGTCAGCCTTCCCTACAGGATGCACTGAATGGGAACACTGATCCCCTGGAGTTTGCTTTCCAAGGGATGAACCTGCCACCTTTGAGTTCCCTTTGTCACTGTGGAACAGAACAGGGAGAAATCACAGGCAGTGAGGGCACCTCCCCACACAGCAGTACTGTACATCCAACACAAAAAATATCGGAGTTTTCCCTGCTCCTGTGGGAGAAGCAGCTCTCTAAAGACCCACACAGACAAAGCCATGCTGGCACAACAGGGGGGAAAATGCTTTTAAAGAGAATTTGAAGTGCTATCCTCTTCTCCTTTTGGAAAGGCACCGGATCCTGTTCAAGCAACACACGTGGTGTCTCGGATGATCTCACTCTTCACAAAGCTTGTGTGAAGTACATGGATGGAAGAAATTCCTCCCTGCGAGGGGAGAAGGCCCTGGCACAGAAGCCGTGGCTCTCCCTGGATCCCTGGCAGTGCCCAAGGCCAGGCTGGATGAGGCTTGGAGCACCCTGGGATAGTGAAAGGTGTTCCTGCCCATGGGAGGGGGTGAGACAGGACAGGCTTTAAAGTCCCTTCTAAATGTAACCATTTCATAGCCTTACTCATGATCATCTCCTTGCTTCCAGCACCAGGAAGAAGCTTTGGCCATGCTCTGACCTCGAGACTGGAAGAGCAGAACCTTGAAGAAAAACAGGACCACTCTAAAGGTTCATCTCTTGCAAGATGCATTTGAATCGAGGCAATCAACTCCGCTCTTTCCTACTTCCAGTAGGTAATCGGCTCCAGCCATGGGTAAAACAGTAAAACAGTAACTTCCCACACAATCCAGCTGAACATGCAAGTCCTAACTGGTTATACTCAGAGTTCAGCAACTCCTCCTTCTACACAAGCCAGTGTTTTTAACAAAACATTACCAGAGAAAGGTGACTGTCCCCCTGTATTGGGCACTGGTGAGATCACATCCATGTCCTGTGTCCAGTTCTCATGGCCAGAGAGCCCTGGAGGGGCTGGAGCGTGTCCAGGGCAGGGAAGGGAGCTGGGGAAGGGGCTGGAGCCCCAGGAGAGGCTGAGGGAGCTGGGAAAGGGGCTGAGCCTGGAGAAAAGGAGGCTCAGGGGGGACCTTGTGGCTCTGCACAACTCCCTTCCAGGAGGGGACAGCCAGGGAGGGTCGGGCTCTGCTGCCAGGGCACAGGGACAGGCCAAGGGGAAAGGGCCTCAAGCTGTGCCAGGCGAGGCTCAGCTTGGACAGCAGCAGGAATTTGTGCATGGAAAGGGTGCTCAGGCCTTGGCAGGGGCTGCCCAGGGAGGTTTGCAGTGCCCATGGCTGGAGGTGTCCAAGGAAGGGCTGGAGGTGGCACTCAGTGCTCTGGGCTGGGGACAAGGTGGGCATCGGGCACAGCTGGGACTCCATGGGCTGGGAGGGATTTTCCAAACTAAAAGATTCTGGGATTCCAGTGCTATGAAAAAGTGTTCACTGGATTTCTCCAGAGTAGTAACGGAAATTGTTTGTAAAGACACTTCCTTAAACTGTTAACACATAGAGAGCAGTAGGATGTTCTGAATAGCTCAGAAATATGACTGTAAAGCAGAAGATGTTTAAAATAAAATATTAAAAGAAAGCCTTTCTGATTTGGATAATCCATGCAAATTCAGAGTTCTTAAATCAGAAAGAAATGTCACTTGGCCATCTCTGTAAAGTAACAGGCACACAGCATTCATTAGCTGGACTCACTGTCACCCTGTGCAGTTCATTAAGGATGCTGCTTTCTCCGTTCACACAGGAAACTGTTTAGAATTCTGCTGGACCTGCTCAGGCTTCCCTTTCACTAGAGCTGGAAAGGAAAAAACCTCCAGATAATGAAAGCCAAACATCTGGCACATTCAGAAAACACTTGCATCCTAATGACAGGGGGAGAAGTCATCTCTCTCATCAGTTCATTTCATCCCAGTCGTGTGCGTGGGGTGCGGAGATGGGGAGCACAGAAGCCTCTCTTCATCCCCCACCAGACTCTCAGATTGGGATCTAAAGGATGGATCTGCACTGCCACTGCTCACTGGGCTGTCATTCGCATAAGGAAAAGAACATTTTTAAGGGATTGGATGTAATATTTATATATATATACTATATACGGTCTGAGAGAAAGAACATAGCCAGGAGCAAGGGACATTGAAGGCAGTCCTGAGCAGGGACACCGATGGCAAAAAAAAAAACCCTACAAACCTTGCACCCACACAGAGCACTTCTGTTGCCCNAGGGTGGGCAGGCCCTGGCACAGGGTGCCCAGAGCAGCTGTGGCTGCCCCTGGATCCCTGGCAATGTCCAAGGCCAGGCTGGAAGGTGTCCCTACCTGTGGCAGGGGTGGCACTGGATAGGCAAAAGCTCCGTCCAACCCAAACCAGTCTGGAATTCAATGAAGTTCCCTTTGGCTCTGCTACAGGCACTAGGGCCAAGCCCGGGCTCAAAACTCCCAGTGTTCCCACATGGATATCAAAGAGCTGCCACACCCAAACCAGAGAAGAAAAGTCAGTTTCCCTCAGCAAAGCTGTGAAGACCCAGAGCAGGTCTAAGAGACAGTGTTGGGCTGAAGAGGGTGCAGGCAGAGCTGCCAACACACTGGGATGAGGAGCAATCCCACTCCAAAGAGGGTGAGCATCCCTGCCAGGGAGAATGGCTCTTGGAAAGGCAGGGAGAGGCCTTGGTGGCAAGGACAAGCAGTTCCATGTGCCCCTCAGCACAAGGAGGAACAGCAGACACTGCTGATACCTATGATCCCTTGTTTGGAGCCATTGAGGGGGACCGTCTCCAAAAGCTTTCCAAGAAAAGTCCATGGGGAAAAGAACGTGAGGCCTTTCTCCCACTCTTAGGAGTGGAAGAAGAACAATAAGGACAGGAACTGGGAGGGGTTCACCTATCTCTGTTCACAGAGACACCTCCAAGCTGTTCCTCACGGAATTCTTTGGCACTGAGCTAAGTCCTTGTGAGTAGGGAGAGACATTCGCTCTGAAGACAAGCAACAGGTTCCACCCACATGATGGTTTGTGGCTCTCAGCTGCCTGACACTGATCCAAGGCCAAGATTGTGCTAGGCCTTGCATCAATCCATCATCTTTCCCCTGGAAAGCTCTGAAAGCAGTGGTGGCAGCCTTCAGCTTTGTCTGGTGTGCAGCTGAGACAATTGTAGCAATAACTGTGCTCTCCCACGGCTCATAAACTGCGGCTGTGTGGGCCCCACTCTGCAGCTGAGGCTGGGAAATTGGGGTGATTCCAAGCTATTAAACTGGGAGTTAGGGGGCCATAACTTCTTCTCCTGCTCCCTGCATGGAGGGAGAGCGTTGCCTGTTGTGTGTTCAACATGCAAGTGAATCAGATCCACCCGGGAGCAGAGGACAGGAGTCAAGGTTAAGGGAGAAGCACGTCCTCTCCGCTTGTTTCCTGGCACACCTGGGACAAGCACAGTCTGCTCGAGACTTTTGGCTGCATTTCAAGCAGTTCATGGAGCACAAAGACTGCAAAAGCAACACTGAGGCCCATCTTAGCTCTTTAGAAAACAAACTGGACGCTGCACGGGTCTGAAGGGTCACAACAGCACAAATTAAACCAGGTTGTAATGGTGCAGCAGAAGCAAACAGGGCCATCCACATCCTGTGTGGGAAATGGATTTGTTGAGAGTTCTTAAAGTCTGACAGGTTTACATAATGTGCATTTGCATGCAAACTTTGAGATAAGAAATGCTAACTTAGAAATGCCATGGAATAGGATGGACATTGTTGAGAGAGAAATGGAACTAGGAACAAGTTACAAGTGATGGCCTTGCAAAGAAGAGCAGATGCTTTGAGAAATAGAACCATGAAAGGTGCATTGTAGCAGGACCCAGGAGGGGTGATTTTAGATAATTGGCCTTAAGGCATCAACAGCATTGTGTGGCAAAAGCTGATAGGCCAAGAAAGGCTTATAATGTATTGTAATTAAGAAATAGTTTGGCTTCTGATTGTGATGGTGTGAATTATAACATCTGTATTGTCTCACCCTTCACATGAGACTGATAATGGAATAAAAGTTTTTGAAACGCCTCTTAGTTGCCCCATCTCTGGGTCAGAAAAGGGTATAATCCAACAATCCTGCTTCCACCAGGCACAGCACTGGGTGTCCAGCCATCTCAAACTCCTCCATATCTGCCAACAGGAGGGCTGTCTATCAAAGAATCATCGAGTGGTTTGGGTTGGGAGGGACATTAAAGATCATCCAGTCCCAAACCCTCTACCACAGTCAGGGACACCTCACAATGGACCTGGTTGCTCCGAGCCCCATCCATCCTTGATGCAAACCCCACACATGGCACCCACCCCATTCCATGGCACCCTTCCAGCCCCTCTCACCCCATCAATTGTCACTTTGCTGGGAAGTCCATCACAGAGAGCATCTCCTCTACCAGGGCCTCACAATATCCATCATTTGGGCAAGCAGCAGCTCTGGAGAAGACAAATCTTCTACATCCACACTCCAGTGCCCTGGCAAAGATGAACTAACATTGTTGATGTCCAGTAGCTTTTCTCCAGCCCCATCACCACCAACAGCTTCACTGCATGTTCAGGCCAGAAGCAGGGAAACAGAGAGAGGATTTGGTGCAGCTTGTTTCCTGCAACATTCGTGACTTCAGAGGTAGGTCAGGTATGCTGTAATCCGCCTCTTTTTGTGACTGCAGAATCAAGTAGTGAACAGTCTTAAGTGTTATAGAGTAGGATGATCATGGGGAATTTTTGTTGTAATTGTGATGAAGGGTCGAGGGGTGGATTTTTGTGTAAATAGTTCATTTTTGTTCTGTGTTGTGTTGGTTTTGGTGATGGGAATTCGTTTGTTTGGATGGTTTGGTTGTTTGTGTTGTTTTAAGTGAAGGTTGTGTGATGAATGTGGATTTTGATGATAATTCTTAAAAACCTTGAATAAGGTTTCCAACACAGTGTCCACTCAGCAACAACAGCCCTGACCAGTTCATTAACTGGTTTCCAAAGAATGCTGAGATGACCTTACCTTGTTCACAGTGATTTCATCCCTGCCCAGGCTGCACCAAAGCAAGGACAAACAGAAGCTGAGCCACACAAGTGGTGCTGAACACAGAATTATTGACAATACACAGCATTTCTAAAAAAAAAATGTTCAGGGAACTTCTAAAACAGAGCCCCCAAAGAACCAAGTGTGGAGAAAACTCATGACAAAGCTTTTAAAGGAAGGATACAGCATGAGAGTACCTCGCCAAATTTAAATTAAGTGTGGGTTATTTGTGAACCAGGCATGTAAATTTATGGACCAAGAATGGCTCTGTATCCCATGGCCAGCTCCCAACCTTTGTGTCAGACAGCAGCTGTTGGCTTTGGCTGCTCCCTGGGCTGGGAGAGCTCTGCTGCTGGCTGTGCCCAAGGTGGGCATGCAGGGATTTCCCCAGTTTTTGACATGGATTCAGAGCCCATTTTCCTGGGACCAGCAGTGCAGCAGGTCCAGCACTCACTTCTACACCTCAAAATTTTACATTGACACCAGGAGGGGACTAAAAGCAGTCAGCTCCCCTCCCTAAACCTTTCCCCCACCAAGTGTTTCTATCAGAGGACAGAAATCCCATGGGTGGGATTCAGGGGATTCACAGGACCATGGCAGGATCAGGAGCTGTCACTGGAGGAACCTGAATTCCTCCACATCCCAGGAACATCTTGGCCTTGGCACACTCAGTCTGTAACAAACCATTTTTGTCCCAGTGAATCACCCAAAATTACAGCTCCAACTGCTCATGGATTGTCACAATCCTGCTTTACTCAGCCCTCATTTTGAGCTAAGGTTAAAAATGATAACATTTGTTTAACTCAGAACCTAACGTGTGCTTGTGTGCTGGGAGGGAAAAAACCACTCCCAAGAACTGGTAATTTTTGGAAATGCAGAAGGTGTTGCAGCATCTCAAGTGTCACAGAGGAAGCAGATTCAGCTGCCATGGCTTCAAGGCCAAAGCTCTGGTGATATCCTAGAGACAGAACTATTCCAGGAGGAAAAGTCACTGCAGAATTTCAAATCCAAAACTCTGGTGATATCCCAGAGACAGAACAGTTCCGGGAGGAAAAGCCACCATAGAATTTCAAATCCAAAGCTCTGGTGATATCCCAGAGACAGAACAATTCCAGGAGGAAAAGCCACCACAGAATTTCAAATCCAAAGCTCTAGTGATATCCCAGAGACTGAACAGTTCCAAGAGGAAAAGTCGCTGCCGAATTTCACTTTACAAAGGTGGGTGTGATAACAAAAAATGTTGTAAAATTTCAATAGACATCTTGTGCCTTAATAGAGTTCACAATTATTTCTGGATATTGTGATACAAATGTTTTCTTCTTAAAAGCCTGGATTTCAGCTGAGATTTTTGCTCTGGAACCTTGCAGCTCTCTCTCCCTCCATCAAACCAACAGTTTGGATCTATGTCTGCAGGAACTTGGGACCACGTTACATTGGAGGAAATAAAATCTAAAATATCTTCTCTACAGAGGGACCAGAGCAGCAGCATTTGAAGGACACTTTTACTCCACAAGGACAGAGCAAACAAATCCCACATCCCTTGTGCTCCACAGATGAAATAAACTCTAATTATTCAGTTCTATGAGAGGCATAGTTAATGGCAGGGTGGAAACATCGATGCTGTCCCCATGTCTGGCCTAATCTGGGGCAGAATTTTTCCATTTTGGTTCTCTCAAAGAGCTGCCAGAAAGGCAAAACCATTGGGGCAACCAACGAACTGATCTTATTGCTTCTCCAGACATGAGCAGAGAAGATTCTCCAAAGGATTTCACTGGGAGGCAATGACAAGGAGCCAGAAAAGAGCCATATGTTACATTTCAATATTGGCTGTGATCAAAATCTCTCTGGGAAGAGCTGATCCAGGCAAATTGCATTGGGGGGGCAGTAATGCCATAAACTGGAAGCAACACATGGGAGGCTGTAGTGTCCTTAAGAGAATTAAGAACTCTTTAGAAATTGGGCCACTGTTGGAGAATTTCATTACAAAGAACAAAAATTACAAATAGCAGCTTAATTTGTGTGCTCTCATAGAGGATTGATCCAGCAGGAAACCTTTGTATCTGGGAGAAATAAGGTTAATTCATTCTCAGTTTGGAGAGGATTCGCTGTCAGAAAATAAACTGGATTTGAATGATAATCAGCTGATTAAACAAGATGGAAAAACAAAAGAAAAGGGTTTGTAATTAAGGGTTATCAGCATTTGTTTGGAAAAAGAAAAAAGAAGAAATTAAGGGAAGTAACTAGAAAAATCAACTGAAATGAGGAGCTCAGGTATCTGAAAATGAAAGAGGCCCAGAAATTTTTAAATGCCAGGTGCCAAATATTCCAAAGAAAAGAGGAGGAGGAAAAGACTCTCAAGATGAAGGACTCTGCATGGGTGCACAGCTAGCAGGGAACTACCTGCAACATTAGAAGTCTTTTCACAGAAACCTATGGAGTTCTAAAAAGCCTAAAACCAGACACAATGAAGAAGTTAAAAGAAAATCTGTGGAGAATCAGTGTCACAGGATCTCAGGAAGATCTCCAAGAATGTGGCATTTTCCTGGTTTTGAGAACTTTATGAAGATTTTTGGGTGCTCTATGAAGGCAGGGGTCAGGAAAAGGACAATGTGGGTTCCTCTGCAGCAACATGTTGGGAAGGATAGGCACCAAATCATCAATGTTGGAAAAGACCTCCAAGGTCATCAAATCCAGCGAGTGTAAGTACAAAGGAAAATTTTGACCTTGTTTTCAGTAAGGGTGTTAATATTTACCATGAGAAGAGAGGGAAGGGGTGAGTGGTGAAGAAATGAAAATGAAAAAAGAAGAGAAATAAAAAATAGGAAACACAAGGGTACAAAAGAAGAAATCATCATGAAGGGAATAAAAGCTGTAGGCGCCATTAAAGTCAAAGCCAGGGTTTGGAAACAAACAGCACGCAAAATTGAACACCACTCCAACATTTCCTTTAACTGGGATGCTGCAGACAATTAAAGAGCAGGGAATAAATTATTCATGCTTAAGAGAAGAATTCTCTCTGAGCCTACACCACTTCCTTCAGTGGCACAGGGACCCAAGTGCTCTTCCCTTCAAATTTCTTTCCAAAGACATGAAAGCCCTGGGAAATATGACCAAATTTCTTATTATTCAGCACAAGGTAGCTGGTGAGAGACTAAGAGATTACTTCATCAGATAACATTCCCCAAAGGCTGGAGATCCCATTAATCTGGGGTTTAGCTGAGTATTCAGCAGTGTCACGTGGGAAATTGGGAGTTAAGCTGCAACCAACAGAGGCATTTAGGGGTAGGTGAGCATCTGGTTCATGGGGAGACAACAGCAGAAATCCTGAAAACTTAAATGATTAACAGAGGGTCTTAAAATCCAGGCTTGGAACTGATCTCATTAATTGATGAGTAGGAACAGGTTGATCCTAACTGACACAGTGGGGACACAGGACCTGGAGGAGGGGGCATTGATAGCACCCAGAAACACCTGCAGGCTCTGAAGCACTGAAGTAACAGAAGCAGGATAAATTCAGAGAGGCACAACTCAGGGTCAGCTACTCAGGGAGTGCAAGACATTTCCTGGAGGGCTGGGAAGAGCCCAGTGGAAACCACAGAGGAGGAGCAGGGAGTGTGAGTTAACTCCAGCAGGATGATAAAACTTCCGNAACCCAAACTATTCTGGGATTCTGAAAACCAAAAGTCCAAGCCCATCCTGGTTTTTGGAAGGGCTCAGTGATGACAGCAGGGTAGATCTGGCACTGAGGCTGCAGTACCAGCCCCACAGCTGGAGATGCAGATGGTCTTTCCCAGTCTGAGGCTCCCCATGCACATTTAAAATGATGAACTCAGAAGCAGTGGTGCTAAAACTGGCTCCAAACATCAGCATTGCCACCCCTCAGCCCCAAAAGTTCACTGGTGCTATTAAACTGCACCAATGCCCTTCACAACTCCACTCTTTGTGAAAATTTCCTTTTTTTCTTTCTTCTTTTTTTTAATTAAGAAAGCTGATGATTGTGAATAAGAGCCCTTCATAGACACACAAAAAATACTAATCCACAATTTAAAAAGCAAGTTAAAACTGGACAACTCAAACTGCAGCCTGCAGCACAAAAGGAATTAATTCACACTTCATACCTTTAACCCTTACAACAATTTAGATGTACAGCAAGCTATGACCAGAATCCAGCACGGCCACTTAGTTTCCTTTTTCATCTAAAGACCTTAAATTTCATTCATTTTATATTATTTGAAAGTAATTGTGAGGAAAGTTTCCTTCAGTACAGAGACCTATCTCCTATTCCTAAAAGAAGACATTACCAGACAATCCCAGACACCAGGAAACCAAGATGTTAATAAAAAGAAAAATGAGAAAAAAAAAAAGAATAAAATTCTAAACTCCCACTTTTATAATAAGAGGGGGAAAAAAAAAAAAGGCTCTAAAGCCTCCCCACCTTTCCAAGGAACATTAAAAATTTTGCAGCACAATTTTCCAGGCGACTGCCTTTGTGGCAGAGCCATTACACCTGAGCAAATATGACACAAGGTGACAATACAATTATTCCAAGCAGTGATTTAGCACAAGTAGAACACCATAAAGAAGATATCGAGCCCCAAACTTCTCCACAGACTGCACATTCCCACTCCAAGGGTAAGGTGTGAAACACAGCACCTGGGAGTAACTTTCTTGCCTCAGCAGCTCCAGGCAAAAGTGGAGGCTCCATTCTTGAGCAGAGCTGTCCTCTCCTTAAATTCCACTCTTATTTCTTAGGGATGCACCTGCCAAGGCACAGGGATCAAGTTCCTGAAACCTGAGTGCTACCAGGGACAGATAAAATGCATCAAATAACCCCTGGCTCACCGTCCTGCTGCCTCCCCTGGCAAAGGAAACCCCAAAGCAACACTGAAATTCTGATAAGAGAAACCCAGAATTCACAGGCAAAGTCTCCAACTCTCCAAAGCAAGACTCCACCCCGTGAAAGTCCAGGTCATTAATAATATTAATTATTTACTGTATCTCCTGTAATATCAGCCTCCCAGCTCCACCAATCAGCTGGTTTTATGGGAAGGAAGGAAATGTGGACTTGGGGTTACCCTTCCCCAGGGAATGTTGTGCTTGTGTGACAACAAGCACCTTAAACACCATCTCCCTTCGTGTGGAGAAATACAAACACGCTTCTCCCCTCTGCCTTCAAGGGCTAGATCAAATTTACTTATTTAGTTTGCTTGTTTGCACTTGTTTACAGTTCTCTAGATTAAACAGGAAGCAGTAATCACTAAAATTCCCCTTTTTTTTAAAAAAAAAATCTGAAGTAACGGCAGCATGGCAATCAACACAGGGCAAGGAAACTGCAGGATTTCATGAACAGTAATTATGAAAATAGTACCAAATTAACAGACAATGAATAAGTAAAAAAAAACCCCAAACTAAAAAAAGGAATCCAACCAACCAAAAAAACCAAACAAACCCTCAAACAAACAGAACAAAAAGTATGAAGTAAGAAGAATTAAATATGAAGGAATTCAAGGTATGCCCCAAAAAAGTGTTGGGTTTTTTTCAAACTAGGGTTAACTGTGCTATGAGAAAAAGGAGAGAGAAGCTGACAGAAAGTACCAACAGAGCACTTACTACAGAGTGTAGAGGCTTANAACCAACCAAAAAAACCAAACAAACCCTCAAACAAACAGAACAAAAAGTATGAAGTAAGAAGAATTAAATATGAAGGAATTCAAGGTATGCCCCAAAAAAGTGTTGGGTTTTTTTCAAACTAGGGTTAACTGTGCTATGAGAAAAAGGAGAGAGAAGCTGACAGAAAGTACCAACAGAGCACTTACTACAGAGTGTAGAGGCTTATCAAGAAATGAGCCAGGTACAAG
>VXBB01011132.1:114727-133464 GCA_013399915.1 Illadopsis cleaveri | reverse complement strand
CTCTCTGGGCCCGGCCATGCAGCCAGTTCTGAACCCAGCAAAGAGTGCTCCTGTCCAAGCCTGGGCTGCCAGCTTATCCAGGAGTGTGCTGCGGGAGACAGTGTCAAAGGCCTTGCTGGAGTCCAAATAGACAACATCCACAGCCTGTCCTGCATCCCCCAGGCGGGTCACCTGGTCATCAAAGGAGATCAGGTTGGTCAAACATGACCTACCCCTCCTAAACCCGTGCTGGCTGGGCCTGAGACCCTGGCCATCCTGTAGGTGCTGCACGATGTCACTCAGTATAAACTGTTCCATTATCTTGCCAGGTACTGAAGTCAGACTGACTGGTCTATAATTACTGGGATCCTCCTTCCCACCCTGTTTGTGAATGGGTGTCACATTGGCCAGTTTCCAATCATCCAGAACCTCACCACCAGTGAGCCAGGACTGATTGTAGATGATGGAGAGTGGCTTTGAAAGCTCATCTGCCAGTTCCTTCTGTCAGTTCCTCACTTTGTTACATTTTACAGCGATTTCTTTCCTTACTGAGCAGTTGCTAAATAGATTTGAGAAGTTGTAGTTACTGCTTAGAAAACAAATATTGGATTGAGCCTAGAAGTTACCAGCATGTATTTCCAGTTAAAAGCAAGACTACAGCTGTGCAATAAAGTTAAAAAATCTTAATGATTTCAACATTTTGTGTAGTTTAGTTGAGGCAAAGGACAGTACTGGCAGCTTTGTGCTGTATAGGTGTCTGGTTTGTGTAAGGAGCAACACAAGGAGCACAGGGAAGCTCTTATAAGTGCAGTAGACAACCACAGAATCTTTTCATCTTCCACCTGATGCAACATTTTTATTTTCTTCCTGAAAAGCAGAAAGTTTGTGGCTCTAGAAGGCCAAAGATGTGGATGGCAACTCAGTGACTGTGATCAAACTGATTTCAGGGAGGAATAATAATCATTCCTGGTTTATTTCCTGTCATTCAGGTGGTTTAACCTTGGAGGAGAAGGTTGGGGTGTTCTGTAATTCCCTGCAAACAAGAGCTCACAGAAAAATGCTGACCACTTCTAAACTACAGCCCTACATCACAATGTGCCCCTGGGCATGCGAAAAAGACCTTCTGGGGAGGAGAAGATGGTAAAAATTTAAAGACAATTTGCACAGAGGTACATCGGAAACATCCTCACTGATCCTGTGCATCCTTTTTGAAGTGTTTTTGTCATTGTGAGGCAAAGGGGGTAAGGAAAGATGATCCCAGGCCCTCTGGAAGTCTGGGCAGAGCCCTACAGTCTGCCCATCTGTTCACAGGGAGGGATTACACCAAAGCACTGAGCCTGCACACTCACAAATCCAGGAGGAGCAGTAATTGGCTTACTGTAGTTTGTCAGATTCATAATTTGATCACAAACTCCTCTCAAGGCAAGTTCATCCACGGCATTCATTTCTCTGCCTTTCCAATGGGCTCATTTGTTTCGCAGCACTATAAATATTATGTGAATGAAAATCACAGGAAATGGCTATTCTGTGCTCCAGAGCTTTATTAAGAGATATCTATTTCCAAAAAAAAAGGAAAAGAAAAAAAAAAGCTAATTATATCTGCATTTACACAGCTCGTTTCAGAAAGATTATCCAAGACACTTTATAAAGCAACAAATGACAAGCCCAGAGCTCTGCCTATGTGCAACAATCAGATATATTCCATATGCAGCTGCCATAAACATTTCTATTCACGCCAGTTCATCTGTGCTGGGATTAACGGAGTGAGAAAAGCTGGCCAAGGACACCTATTTAAAGAACCAGGAGGTTTAAGTGGATGAAACCTGCACAGTAACTTCTCATCTAAAGCACAGGACTGCTAATTGTGGTGTAACCTGGCATTCTCACTGAAAACACAATGCTTTGGGTCCAATCCTGCCCTGTCCTTCCTTGGAAATGACGCTGGATGTGCCAGGAGCACTTTTGGGGCAGGTGCTGAAAATACCTGCACAAAACCAGCAGGGCAAGGACTCCAAGCACGGGAGGTGGGGAGGGATTTGCACAGGCTGGGATTTGGACAAGGTGCTCCCAGGGAGAAGACTCTGTCCCAGCTGGGAGGCTTTGGGGCAGAGCGGGAGGAAAAGCCCTCAGTGCAACGCTGCAGAGCACAGCTGAAACAAGATTTCAGGGAAATACATGGAATTTTCAATGCCTAAACCAGACCCCAGACTGGAGATGCTCCTCTCTCATAGGGAAGCTCTGGCAGACCACAGATCTGCTGCTGCAGTTTTGCCTCCTCATTTCCCAGCTCTGACTCTGGGCACGTGCAGAACTTGGTGCAACCAAGGCTGAGAACCACATTTCACACCTTAAGCCAGGTGAAATCCAGAGGCTAAGATGTATAAATAGGCTTCCTCATACTTCACCTCCCCTGGCCTCACTCCCACATCCCAAGCCCTCCACAGAATTACTATTCCAGCCTTCTACACTCACTCAGCTGGAGCAGGGATGGAGGTGTCCCTCATCCTGCACATGGGAAATGAATCCAAGCTTCAGCCCCTCAGGACCAGAAGGAAACAAGCCCACAGTACTTCTGTTCAGCAGGAAAACACTTCAAGCATCAGAACAGCAACAGTTTTGGGAGAGCCACTCCTCACCTGGCTGCTAAATCCCTGCCAGCAAAGCAGGTTATACTGGGCTGCAAAGCCAGATTAAGAGATAACTCCTCACTAGGCTTATCCATAAAAAATGCAGGGAAAGTCCTGGGACAGAATCCCCCTTCTGCTGCCATGTTGGACACAGAAAATGTGAGATCTGCTTAAACCTTGGAAGAAAGAGGATAAAAATCTATCCCTAAAGCCCCACTCTGGGTGGGTGGGCACAGAGCTCTCAGCAGCCCCGAGGGAGAGGATGTCACCCGATGCTCCTCCTGCCCGGGGTCACCCTGTGTGCCATGTGTCGTGTTTACAGTGCAGGGCGTGGCACAGGAGAGAGGCTCTGGAGCCGAGCAGGGTGCCCAGGGAAGCCTGCTGGGGATGCTGAGGCTGCCTGGTTCTTGTAGGGCCAGCATGTCCCAGTGAGAGCCACTGGGTGAGGATCCCCCAAAAGATGCAGCAGAGCTGTAAAAAAATTCACTTTTTGTTTGGAAAGGGGCAGAGGGATGTAGCACGTAAAGCAAATACACACGCATACATAAATACAAATTTAAAAATACACATATATATAGAGAGAGAGACACACACACATTCATATGTATTAAAAAGTAATGGGTAATGGTGGTAATGGTGGTAAATGGGTACATTTTACTTGGTGCTGTAAAACTTCAGCGGCTCCCAACCCGTTTCCACCATTTTAAACCCACTCATGTTTGGAACCCCAAACAAGCACCTCAAGCACAAGGAACGAGTGGAGTCACAGTCACACAAAACACAGGAATCGTAGTTTGCCCTGTTCTTTCTCCCTGTGGATGCAGAGGCTGTGAGAGCTGTCCTGGGTAAGAGGGCAGTGCCACCCCAGTGCCACATCCAAATGCCACAGCCTGATCCTACAGAGAGAGTTCAGGTGTCTCTGTCCTGCAGGTACTGTCCACAAGTAAATGAAAGAATTTCAGCCTTAAAAAGAGTTTTCTTCTGTAAAGAAGTGCTCAGCATGGCAGGAACCCAACAGCTCCACGGCCATGGCCTGGCTTTGCTCCCTACTACAGCAACGAGGACGTCACTGGCTGAGCTGCAGATAAATAACATTTTATTCCTGCCCTGCTTGAACCCAGCTCGTTTGGAGTTGGATCCCGCCTCCTTCTCCCCAGGTGAGCTGGCAGAGGCAGCAGGGGAAATACACAAATCCCACTTCAATTATTTGCTCATCCTTCAGCAATAAAAGGGCAGAGAAAGGCACCACACAAAATGAAATGCTCTTCGGAGCAAAGGGGTATTTTAAATCCAAATATTCTTATGAGAGATTTGATATCTCCTCATCCAATAATTTTGGAAGAGCCGTAATCCTGTCTGGGAGATTTCCCTAACTGCTCTAGCAATAAACCAAACACTGCACCAGGGCATTTCAATATTTTTGTTTCTCTCTCTGGTACCTTCTCCCACATTCTACTCACTTTCCAACAGCATATTCAAGGCATTCAGTTGATTATCTGCTTTTCACTACCTGGAATTTTAGTCTACAAATGGCAATTCTTTAATGGTTTATTGCTCACAATTAAATTCTTGGAAAGGTAGAAGGCTGTCTTCAGAGGTGCTGCTTTAAAGCATCACAGCATGACACATCCAGTCCTACACAGTACAACAATCCACTGCATTTCCTCTTAGCAGAACTCCTATGGTTCATATTATTATGGTTTATATTATTATAGTTTATATTATTATTCTTTTCACACCCCACAGCCCCCCTCAGGCGTCACCACACACTGAAAATTTACCCCCCAAAAATACTTTTTGCTCTCCAACCTGCATGGATTTTCCCCCAGGACACAATGGCAGCCTCCGTTCCGGCATTGACCCTTCTGGTTGGATCCTCATAGGAATTCCACTTTGGACAAGAAGTGCTTTATTCCCGGAATTCTGCAGAGCTGCAAGTTAGCTGAGGACTGTAAGTCAACTGCATGCTGGCTCCCTGTCAGTCAGGGCTAATTCCCACAGATTAGAGAAGGAAATCCGTACGGTTCCCCAGGTCCTAAACCCTCCTGCTAAGAGAAGGGAAATTTTTTTCTTCCCAAGTTGTCTTTTTGGAGGTAAAACAAAAGGAATTGCCCATGAATTGTTGCTATCTGCACCCAAGGTGTCAGAGGAGATGAAGCAGGAGCACCAATCCCTGGCTGTGTGTTGGTTCCCAGATGACCCACTCCCTACACCGAGTGTGTTCACCCCAAATAACATCACGATCCCGCAGTTATTGTTGTCAGTAACAACCTCACAACCACAAATCCCTCCCCTCTGCTTTCCTGGTGTCCTCAGACAACTGGTCTCCGAGGAATGCTGAGCACTGTTACTCTGAATGGGAGGGTTTGAATCACTGTAGAAGACAGAGGCAGAAAATTGAGTTAATTCTGTTGTCTTTTACCACAAAGTGAAGCCTTTCCCTGGATTCATTGGGGTATTTGCCCTCCTGATTCCTTGCTGCCTCCAGTTGAGGGCTGTGGATATCGCTTAGCAGGGAGATCCTTTCTCTCACTTAAAGTGAGCTCTTTTAGACTTTCTCCACACCTTCTCTGGTTCATGGAATCACAGAATATCCTGACCTGGAAGGGACCTGCAGGGATCATTCAGCCCAGCTCCTGGCCCTGCACAGACACCCCAGCAATCCCACCCTGCGCATCCCTGACAGCACTGTCCCGTTCTTCCTCCTCTCCAAGTCTCTTTCTCCCTCTGGAGACAGAGAAGACTTAAATTATCACCGAGAGCTTCCAAGATAAAGACGATGGCAAAGAAGTGCTCTGTTGTCCAACTCAAATCCCACACAGCACCTGCAAACAGCCCATCAGACACAGCTGCCAGGGAATCGTGGAATCCCAGGATGATTTGGGTTGGAAGGGACCTTAAAGCCCTCCCAGCTCCACCCTCTGCCATGGGCAGGGACACCGTCCACTATCCCAGGCTGCTCCAAACCCTGTCCAACCTGGCCTCGGACACTTCCAGGGATGGATCAGCTACAGCCTCGCAGGAGAACCTGCAGGAGAGACAAATTTCCCACTGTGCTCCAAACCCTCTTTTCCTCAATTCTGGATAAAAGTGAGTTTCAATGCACTTTCATCAGCCTTGCAAAAAAGCCCCAACTGGCACAGCTCTGAGGCTGCTTTTTTGGATCAAAGGTGGAGTCCTTTGGATCACAGGAACAGGCTGCCCAGGGCAGGGATGAACTCCCTGTCCTTGGAAGTGTCCAAGGAATGTGTAAATTTGGCACTTGAGAAAATGGGTTGGTGGTGAACATGGTGGTTGATGGTTGGACCTGAAGACCTGACAGATCTTTTCCAACCTTAACAACCCTATGATTCCATTATTTCCCTTTTATTCTCTGAGTGAATGGGAATATTTATGATGAGAGTCTTAAAATATGACCAGTTCACAGTTGTGCAGTTTTGAGCTTCTCCTAAGACGCTTAGGGATTAAATTCCAACAGAGATTTTGCCATCAGTCCAACACCATGGCAGCGCTGCTGTTTTTCCCGACGCTGAGTCTTGTGCAAAGGTGAGCAGGGAGCCAATAATTACCTTTCCAGTGCCAAGGAGCTCATTGGACCCATGGCTGGAGTGGATTGCCTGGAGTCAGAAGGAGCAGGAAGGATGCAGGAAGGGTCCTGGCTTCTCCACAGTGCCCACGGCAAATCCCGGAGTGGTGAATTTCCAGCTTCCCTGCCTCTTCCCTAAAGCTGGCAGGTTTTGCTTCTTAAAATGCTCTGCATAACTTGTACTTATCCACTCTTGGAAAGTTCTTGATTGGATAAACGCAGGGCAGCAGGGAAAACGTACAATGTGTATTTAACATATTTTCCTTCACATTTCTTATCCAGCTGAGGAAGGAAGATTGGGAGCACTCGATGCCTTCACCTTCGCCTCCCAGAGTCATTTCTATGTTAATATGTCATTATGTGATAGACTTTGAGCAAGGGTCAAGCAGCTCTCAGAAGTAGGAACACTGTGCAGTATTGGGAAAGCTAGTAGAAACACGCTTAAAGCATATTGGAAAGAACAAAGGTAGATTAAAAATACTTTTAAGTATTCCCCAACTTCATATTTATGTTGATTCCGGTCTTACAGGAAATATGATAAAATACTTTAGGCAGACCTGAGGGAGCTTTGAGAATTGTACAGAAAAGATTGAAGTCATTAACATTCCAGTTTAACATCTTTTGCAGATAACCCTCTTATTATCCCTTTTCCATCTCCATTGGTCTCTCCCACATTTCTAATTTTTATACTGGAATATTCCAGAGCTGGATGAAATGCCTCCAGAGAAAAGCACAGCAGCAAGTCCCATTGGTGTTTGGCTGAACCAAGCAAAAGTTAGGCTGTCTCCAGGTCTCCAGGTCTCCATGTGTCTGCTGGAATAAGAGGAAGGTGGGCTCTCCTCATACGTCAGCAGTTTTCCACCTGAAACCTCCATACCTGCAACCCTTACACAGGTTGTACCAGCAGAGTAACTGTTCGGAATTATCCTTGCCAGGCTCTTCCTGGTGGGACAACAAAAACTAGGAAGAAACCTGCGCTCCCCTGGCACTTTCTATCATCCCTGTGCCCTTATTTTTGCTCTCTCTCATTCACCATATGTATGAAGCCACTTCTACTCACAGAACCACTACAGAGCCCTCTTGAAACCTCTCCTGCACTCTTCTGCTGTAATTGCCAAATCCAAGTGGATACACAGAGAACACTTTTGCAATACATTCTTTTGACTCATATTTATATTTTGTCGTGAAAATATAACTGCAAACATGGTCCAGATCTCAAAATGCCTTTTCTCTCTCCCTGCTAAATGTTAATTATGCCTGTGTAATTTGTCTTGATCAAAATAGCTCCCTTGCTTTAAGCTTAATCACTTCTTATCCCTATTCTCCCCTTTCTCCCCAACTCTCCTGGTACTTCTCCATCTTGTAAACTCCTCATTCTTCATTCTTTGTATATCTTCACAAAACCTTCATCTAGTTCCAAAATTCAATGATGCATCTGTGTTCATCCTTCCTTGCCATCCCCCAGGTTCCCAGCTCCTGCCTTTATTCCCTTCGTTCCTACCATTCCCTTTTCCTCTGCCTGCCTCTGGAGCACCTCCATGGGACCTCTTCCTTTTCTTTTGTGCTGTTTCTTCCTCATGTACTTGGATGATCCACTTCTTCTTGGATGATCTCCCCAATATGATCTGCAATTAGCAGCTTTCCCCAAACTTCCAGAATTTCCAAATTTAACCCTCAGCTGGATGTTAGCTTTCCTACTTCCATGTTTTTTCCACAGGCAGAGATCCCCTATCCTTCAAGGTGTGCTGTTCTCACCTATTTCACTGCTGGTGCACTTCTGCCTCTTGGGATTCACATCCACTGGGCAGAATCATCCATGGAGACTGAACTCCTGCCTCAGGTGTGCCAGCATCTGGAAGCAGCCCTGTATTTCACTGAGGGGAAATCAAGGACCCCACATGGCTTTTTCCAGCACTGAGTCCAGGTGTTTTGTCACAGAGAGCTTTGGCTGCTGGTAGGAGACACAGATTTACTCCTAGAGTTATCTTCACACTTCACTCCCCGTGGCTGAGCCAGGCTGGATCAGATGGTATCCTGGAATCAAAGAAGTAATGCTCACAGTCTGGCTGGTTCTGGATTCCTCCTATCCACCTCCTTCGTCTCCAAATTAAAAAAAAAATACAGAGAGAGTAAGGAGTAACCCATGAGTAGACCATGCACTGACCACAGTGTAAACCAAGGCTGGAAAGCAGAAACCAAGCATTGCATTCCCTAAGGGAGAGCAGGGATTCCTAAGGGATAGTGATGGAAAAGCTGGTAGTCCCTAGTACCTGTGCAAAATCACTCCTGATATTTGCCCCAGCTAAACCTAAAAGTAACCTTGGAGTAAAGGCAGCCTGGGGCTCAAGAGTGATCACTGTAATGCCCTGAAAAAGCAGCTCAAATACAGAGAATTTATCTAAGTAAGGGACTACAATGGCCATGATATGAGCAGGCCAACATCAAACACAGAACAGCAAAACCAGCCCACAGCACAGGAATACTGATGATCCTGCTCATTCCTGGGCTGCTCTGTCCTGTCTGGCAGCAGATTAACAATAATAACAAATGCTATTCAATGGGCTCCAAGTGGGAATCACTGGGACCGTTTTGCATTCTCGATGATAATTGTAACAGATCTCAAGTATTAGGTTGGTACCAATCTTTGTGAAATGAGACAGAAGCTCATTAATAACAAATATTGAGATCTTCTTCGCATTGTAGTGGGTTATCACAGGATCCCAGGCTGGTTGAGGCTGAAGGAGCTCCGTGGGCACCTGGTGCCACCTCCCTGCTCCAGCAGGGCCATCCCAGAGCACAGGGCACAGCATTGTGTGCACACAGCTCTGCACCAGCCCCAGGGAGGAGCCCCCCCAGGCTGTGTGGACAATGTGCTCAGGGCTGGGCACTGCCCAGGGAAGAAGTTGTGCCTCCTGTGCAGGGGGAATTGCTGGGCTCAGGCCCTGCCCGTGGCTCTGGGGCCATTGCTGGGCCCCCTGGGCAGAGCCTGGGCCCTGCTGGGAGCCCTCCCTGCACACAGGGACAGCCAGGCCTGAGGGCCCCTCTCAGCTGGGGCTCCTCTCCAGCCTGAACAGCCCCAGCTCCCTCAGCCTTGCCTGGGCACCCACATGCTCCAGGCCCTTCCTCAGCTCCACCAGCTCCCTGGCCCTGCTGTGCTGAGCACCCAGAGCTGGACACAGCACTGCAGAGGTGCCTCCAGGCCTGCCCACAGGGCCACCATCCCTCCCTGCCCTGCTGCCAATGCTCTTCCTGCTGCCCCCAGGATCCCATTGGCCTCCTTGGCCCCAGGACACTCTGCTGCCTCAGGGACAGCTCTGTGTCCCCCAGGAGCCCCAGGACACTCTGCTGCCTCAGGGACAGCTCCATGTCCCCCAGGTCCTTCCCCACAGAGCCCCTCCAGCAGGTCCCCAAAGCCTCTGTGGGTGCCTGGGGTTGTTCCTGCCACGGTGCAGGACCTGCATTCCCCTTGTTGAGTTTCAGACAGTTGTTTTCTGCCCATCTCTCCAAGCTGTCAAGGCCCTATAAATAATAAGTAATAATTTCTCTATTGTTCCACATTCAGAAGCAAAATTGACATCTTAAATTCCAAATCTTCCCTCTGAACCTGTGGGCTAAAATGTCACGTCACCTTTCTGACCCCTTGAGGGAAATCGAATTGTGAAGTGGAAGCATTAGATCTATACCCAATTATTACTTTCAAGAGACAACAGCACTTCATTTTGTGATTTATACATTTATACTCAGTGCAGCTGAACTATATTAATTCTAAATCAGAATAATATTGTTGTCTGAACATCATGCTGAGTTGCTGAATGCAACAGGACAGAAATAAGAAATGTAAAGGCAGTGTGAACATACATCTATTCATTATAGAAGCCTCTGTTTCTAAATAGCCACACATTCTTGGGCAGAGGGAAGAAATATTTTCATTTATTTAAAAGCAGCAAGAAACTCTTCCAGTGGTAAGTCACATGTGAGCATTTTCTTTGCCAAGCAACACCTAGATTTGCCTAGGGACATTTGTTTATACGGGGGAGAGAAAGTATTCTGGTAGTTAAATAAACACTACAACAACCTCTTCACCTAAATTCACTTTTAGGCTGAATAATGAAAAATTTCAGTTGGAAAGGGGACTTTTGGGACAGTAAGCCCTGAAGACACTTCACCAAAGACCCGCATCTCATTTTTACTAGAGTCAAACTCACATTGCATCTTGTGTTGTTTTGAGCTTTTAAACTTTACTGTGACAATCCTCATTTCTTCCCTACCTT
This sequence comes from Illadopsis cleaveri, assembly GCA_013399915.1. NCBI lineage: Eukaryota > Metazoa > Chordata > Aves > Passeriformes > Timaliidae > Illadopsis > Illadopsis cleaveri. The sequence goes on along the minus strand of VXBB01011132.1, from coordinate 123,001 downwards.
CCCATTCTAGAATACAACATGGCAAAGGCTGATTTTCCATCCTGTCCCCTTCCCCCTGGGCATTACCTTGGTCAGAGCAGCACTTTTAACAAGGAACTTCCCTCTCCCGCACACAGCTATGAATCTTTGGGCAACTGCTGTCATTGAAACTTTTATCCACATTAAGAAAAGGAAAGAAGTGTTTTCTTTCTTTTGCAAGAGCCATCAGCTTTGCCCAGTGGTGATCTGCTGTTTCCTGGCTCCACCAAAACCTTTGGCTGTTTTGAGTGCATGATTTATATTCCTTATCATCACTTCACTTGCTCACAGCTTTGCTGTTCAGTATGTGGAACCCAGCAGATTTTCCTCCACAGGGCCGTTTCCTGGAATACTCCATTTCAAAAAACAAAGACAGTCAAAATAAAGGATGAAAGCTGCCTTTTTTTCTCCCTACAAAATAACAAGTTGTCTTTGGGAGGATTCAAAACTTCTGTCTTCACAACACAAAATACCAGTGGATCAAAACAGGCAGAAATGGTGTCCAGCAAAGTCAAATCCAGGACACCAAAACCAGGACAAAAAACTTGGAAAAGAGTAAGTTACAGTGAGATTGGGGTAGTGGGAACCCCCTGAGACCTGACAATGACTCTCACATTGTAGAGGCTGCAGAAATGGAATCTCCTTTTTTTCCCCCCCAGTGTCTCTATGTATGAACTATTTTTTAGGTCCTAACAGGCAACAGGAATTGGATGATGAAGTCACTCTCACTGCCATCTGCTCCAAAAGAAAGGCAAAGAAACCAAACCTCCCAGAAATCTTTTGTGTTTGCAAAGAAATTCACCCTCCCAGTGTAAGGATTTTGACCCAATCCCTTGATTACCATGAACACCTGACTTCCCATTTGGTCACAAACACCCCCTTGCAAATCGAAGCCGCCGTGTAAAAATAGTCACAGTGACAACAACAACGCTAATAACGAGGATGGAGATCTTTCTAAACCATGAACAAATGTTGATTTTACTCTAAAATTAGCTTGTGGAGAATGGGAGCGTTTTTGTAATCCTTGTGTTCATTGTTGACTTCCTCTGTTGAGCTTTCCGGATGCTATTTCTGACAGACAAGAATGAGTCACTGTCTTGTCTTGCCATGAGCCCTTGGGTGGAGTTCCATGTCAGCTGGCAGAGAAAGAATTTGGAGGCAGGTGCTTTTCAGGAGACCATGACAAACACCAAGCAAGTAACACGGGAGTCTCTATTGTGGGATCAAATACAACATGAAAAATGAAGATGCTTAAGAACAGGACAGACAAGGAGAGCTTCGATCAGATGGTGCACCCACAAGAGCAAGGCACCCTGATAACCCTCTTGAGGATCTGAGGAAGGGACAGGAGTGGCTCCATGGCTGCTGAGGTTGGCCTGGAGAGTGTGTGCACTTGGGAATTTTATTTCCCTGCAGCCACTGAACACTCACTTTTTTTGAGAAAATCCATATGGCACTGAAAATTTCCTGAAGTGTCTCCATTTCAGAGCTTGTTTAGCTTCACCTGCCAGGAGGCCACAAGAGAGTTGAGTGTGTTGAAGCTTTTGGGGCCACCTTCAGCAGAGAATTGAGTGTGTGTCAGCTTTTGGGACCATCTTCAGCAGAGAATTGAGTGTGCCTCAGTTTTTGGGACCATCTTCAGCAGAGAATTGAGTGTGCCTCAGTTTTTGGGACCATCTTCAGCAGAGAATTGAGTGTGCCTCAGTTTTTGGGACCATCTTCAGCAGACAATCAGATGTGCTTGAGCTTTTGGGAGCACCTACAGCACCAAGTTGGGTTAAATGGGACTTTCCAGGGCCTAGACCATAGGGAAAATCCCCTTTGAACAAACAGCTGAGCAGTCAATGCCACAAATGTTCATGCAGAGCTCAGACTCCAAGGTACCTTTTACCCTGAAATATCAGCAGACAAGAAAGCTTTGTGTTTTATAATTGCTGCTTCTTTCTTGAAAAGCTACGGCTTTGAAGACCTTGCAAAGCCTCATGCACTGAGGAGCTGTTTAATAAAGGCCACTTCTTTACTTACAAAAGTCAAACATTTCTTGTACTTAGAACAAAGAGCCAAAACCAGCACACAGATATTTCCATGTGCAGAACTGAATGTACTGCTTCCTTCTTTATCCCTGGCCAAAACTCAACTGAGCAACAGGTGACTGCAGTGATTTTTCACCCTCACACTTAGGGCAGCAACCTCTACCCCAGTTCTAGAATTCCACAGCTTTTATAGCCTCCAGCCCAGAGCAGATCCAACACCTGAGGCAACCCCAGGGCCTCTCACGATTAATGACAGCACCCAAAGATGCTCCTGATTCATCCCACATGTTTCTTTAAGCACACAGGTGATACTTCTTTGTTCTGAAGTCTGACCAGAATGAGAACGATAGGCAGGTATTTAGGAGTCTGTATTTTGGAGGTGAATAAGGATCAGCAGAATGGATTCAGCAGGTTGGGAGGAAGTGCAGAATTTAATGTTCCTCACTTCTCTCCATACCCAAAGCAGTGAGCATTAATGTCCCACCCAGCCTCAGGGGTTACAGACTCCAGCAGGGCTTTGCTCTTATGTTTGCTATAAAAGGCTTTAGAAGCCTCAGCACTGATTCCTTAACACACCCAAACCCCCAGGAACACAGAATTACTGAGGAGCTCCTTGTACAGAGAAACTTCATCTGCCTTTTAGAACGTTGTACTCCCTTTGCCCAGCTCAATCCCGAAATTGCTGCAGGACATCACAGCCACAAAACCCTTTAACGTGGCCCTTCTGCACCAAGTCATCTGCTAATGTCCCCTGTTAAGTGATCTAAGCCTGGCCTCAATCTTCTGTTAATGAAAGAGAAGGAGGAGGATACTTTAACTGCTATTATTAGCTCTTAGTACCTGTCCACAGGAAACAAAACAAAACAGAGCCTTTAATTCCCCAGGCTCCCCAAGGGGATCAGCCTATGTAAACCAAACCCGAAATGGGTGAAAAACGTTGTGATGCCCAGGGATTTCTTCCCTTAAGTGTCTGCTCCAGGAACAACCTTCCATCTACATTAAAAAAAAAACAAAAACCAAAACAGTAGTGCTATAATTTAATCTTTACACTCAGCAAACTGAATGTTAACTGCTGAAATTTTATTTGAAGCTCCGGGATGGTTCCCTGGATTGACTTAGGACGGATTTTGGCACCAGCTTAAAAAATTGGTGTGCAACAGGAGCACCTTTGTGTTGTCCATCATCTTCGCGTGATGCAGTGGGTGCTCTCAACTTTCTCCAGTTCAAATGTTCCAGAATTTGGAGTTTCCCAGCAGTCTATCAAGCAGAGGCACATTCTGGTGCTGTGCCCACCTCAGGGATGGCCCTGGGACACAGGAGAGGGCCCCTGCACTTTACCAAAGACACCTCAAGAAGCTGATCCTGAGAACTTGAACTCCTACCTTTAAAACATCACTAAAACAAACTCTGGAAATGTTCCCAAACTCCAGAACTACCATCCCTGAAAATGAACGCCAATTTCCTGCCGTGATTTCAAAAATCTGCAAGGAATCTGAATTTTTTTTTTTTTTTGGTAGTTACCGAAAATTTAGGTCAGATATTTCCTACAAGGTGGCCTCCAGTACTTGATGACTGTAGAAAAGGGTAACATCTGCGATTGCTTGATTGCTCCCATAACGGGATCGTGGATAATTAACCATTACAGAGTAATTGATATGTACGTAAATGGATTAGGTGCTTAAAGTTCAGCCTGTGTCCCTCAGATAAACTGGTTTCGTGCACTCCCAGAGCACAGCACACGCTGGGATTTCAGCTGGATTTTCCTCTCACATTCATTATGCAGCCTGACTAATTTAGGGAAAGTGTGATTCACATCCCAACTAATTGACAAAGAATTTTGAAATCTCTTTGAATGCAGGTCTTTTGAGATCTAAAGAGAGAAGAAAACAATGTAATGTTAATTTAGGTTTACTTTTCTCAACTTCTCTTCCAGGAAGTTACCAATCCCCTACTTGATATTTGTCTAATTAAATAAAGGCAGATGAGAAAATGAGGAGCTCTTCCACAAGCAGTCTTTCAGTCGAGCATCCTTTTCACTTTTGAATTTATTTTTTTTTTGACAAAAAACCAGATTTTCTAAATGCACTAATGCTTACTGCTTGCAGATTACATTGTGAATGACAAACATCAACAATTAAACTTTGAATCTGGGCTTGGGCTGGCTGGATCTTACTGCTTTTGAGTTTTTAATATATTTCAGATTACTGAAAGCTCCCGAGGAGAAAGGATCGCTAATGTTTTCCCAAAAATAATTTCTAAAGAATCCCTGGTACCCCACAAAAAGGAGGATTTCTATAGGAACAAGCATAAAAAACATTACATTTTCCAAGCTGTTTTAACTTTTCTCATGTCCATATCCAAATTCATCAATACACTCATCTGTGTCCAATGCTTTTGATGTCCTATTGTCCTCCACATTCCTTTCCTGCTGCAGCCACATTTCTCAATACTACACTTTAAACACAGATGGTTTATTGCTATCTAAACCAACTGCAGATATATTTATAGGACAAGAAACTTGGTTCTTATTTTTTACTACAACCACTACAACAGATTGGTGTTGGGTGGATTTGTGCAGCGAGGCTGCTTTGCAAATAATTCAAAATGAAAAAAAAAAAAAAAAAAAAAAAAGAAAAAAAAAATCTTGGAACGAGACAAACTGCAAAAATGGGTTTGGGTCGCACACACCAATAAAGTCCTCCTTTAAATTACAGAATCCCAGTGTGGTTTGGGCTGAAAGGGACCTTAAAACCTATCCAGTGCCATTCCCTGCCACTGTCCCAGGCTGCTCCAAGCCCCAATGCCCAGCCTGGCCTTGGACACTGCCAGGGATCCAGGGACAGCCACAGCTGCCTGCCCACCCTCCCAGGGAACAATTACGTCCCAATATCCCATCCAACCCTGCCCTCTGGCACTGAGAAGCCATTCCCCCTTGTCCTGCCACTCCAGGATCTTGTAAACAGTTCGTCTCCAAATTTCTTGTAGGTCCTTCAGGCACTGAAGGGCCAAAATAAGGTCACTCCACCAGCGGAAGTCTTCATCTTCCCACTGTGATATGCAGAGAAATTTCCTCTCTGATATCTGGGAATAAACCTCATGGAATGGCAAGGAAATGAATAAATCAGAAAAATACTGAAAGAGCATTTGATCCCTTCCCTTCCCTTCCCTTCCCTTCTTTCCTTCCTGCCTTCCCATTATCCACACTTTATCTTACAAACAACACCCACATCCCTGGGCTCCAAAGACAAGAGTTAAGTCAATACCATTTCACGAGACACAAACATGGATAATTCCTTGTTTTCCAGTGGGGGAAATTAAACTCACTGGAATTAAGAGTGCAGGAGAAAATTATTGGGGAATTCCAAACAGCAGGAGAACCAGGAGATGTCTGTGTACCAGCCTGCTATGAAGGTGTGAGCAGTGAATGCACTCTCTGTTAACCAAATTTCTTCCACAGCCTTTTATCCAAACTCCACCATAAAGCAGCAGATGTTGGACCCTTTCCTAAATGTATTCACAAATATTTATAAAAGCAAATGCAATGGGAGGTTCCCACATCACTTTAGAGTGGTCAGAAAAGGAGACTGAGCTTTGCAATGAACGGAGTTAGAATGTTTCCGTGACTCATATCAGTTATTCCTGGCAGATAATGTCTGCTGCCAGGGGGTTAAATCCAAAGGGTTTTTTGTAACACATATTTTTTTGCCACTTAGAAAACTACAGAAGTGATGAGGAACACTCAGGAAATACAGAAAGCATCAGCTGGGAAATTAGGCAGCATAGGAAAGTCAAGATAAGACAACAATTTGACTCAAACACTTATTCCATCCCAAACCAGGCTTTCCTCTGCATATGTAAATATGTAGCACCTATGGTGTCCTTCCCCCAAGAATCAGCACCTGAACCAATCATTCCAAATAAATCATGGCCTGCCTTGTTTGTGCATCGTTTAGTCTCAGCTACTTCAGGGGAAATTGCAGAAGCAGAGCCAGCCTGCCAGGTGACAGCTTGCCAGGGAAAATAATTGGCATCGTGCTCGGAGGTGCGCGACGCTGGCTCCTCCATCATGTGCTAACAGGGAAGGCTAAAACCCAGTTAGCCTCACCCTGCCAGGCCTCCAGGTGAGAAGATTCCCATTCCTACTGTAACAGGAGATCTGGAGGTGAATGCTTGCATTACATTTATTATGATAAAAAGGTGTTTATGGTGATTTATGGGAGGTGTGGAAAAGGCCGGCTCTTGGCGCCAGAGTTCTGCTATTTCCTCCTGGAGCTGACAAAGAGTTTCAAGACACACGGAGGGTTTCGGGAGAGGTGAAGAGCTCTGTATTTGCACATCTATGCATATGACAGCACAGAATGTACAGGCTTCCCGGAGCAGCTGTGGCTGCCCCTGGATCCCTGGAAGTGTCCAAGGGCAGGTTGGACTTTGGGGCTTGGAGCAGCCTGGGACAGTGAAAGGTGCCCATGGCAGGGAGTGGCACTGGATGAGTTTAAGGTCTCTTTCAACACAAACCATTCCATGATTGTGTGACAAAAACTATGCAAGGCTTAGCATAAAGTGGGACTTAGTATGAAAATATTTCCCCAAATTTTCCCAGTGTTTTAAAGATATCAGCTGTGCTACACTGCCCATCACTCCATTTTTCAAAATGCTTCCCAGGATTCCAAAGCAAACACTACACTGCAAGTAAATAAAAAAAAACAAAACCCATCTGCTTTTTCTGCTTAAATGCAACAGATCACACAATTTTTTTCCCATTTTGCACTAAGTATTTAAGACTAAATGACAGAGTCATAAGAAGCACAATTGGCAAACAGGTTGTGCAGTGTTAAATTTGTGTCATCTTTGTAAGCAGTAAACACCCCTAATGCTGCTGGGTTTACAAAGGACTTGCAGGGAACTCATTGCTAAGTGTGCAAAGGAGAGAGAATTCCAAAACAGCCTTGCCTGGAAAGCAGAATCCCAGGGATTCAGCTCCAAGGCAGTTGGAAGGTGAAGAGCAGCAAACTGTGGATGCTCAGCAGAGCGATTAACGATACACGTCCACTTAGACAGGGAGATAAAACTAATTTCCCAGGAGGTGTTTGACAAAGGTGACAGCTGCCAAATTCCTCTCCTTTATCCATCCTCTCCCCGTGGGGACACAGCTTTCATCCCATGGCAGCTCAGTTTCCCTGGGAGCCTTTGGTCAGCATCCCCAGCCAGGGCTTTTGGAAATGCACCTGTATTTCTTTGTCCTCAGACCTGGTGACAGCTCCAAGGAATCACAGTGTGGTTGTAAGGAAGGACTCACCTTCCAAACAGGAGCTTGGCATCCTGTTCCAACTTCTCTGTGGTGATTATGATGCAAAATATTCATCTTGCTTTTCAATTCCGGCCTTATTTCCTCCGGCTGTTCCTTTTGTGTCTCTGTTACTCATCTGCCAAACTCTGCGGCCAGATTTTTGCACCTGGTGTGCTTGTGAAAGAATTTCTTAGTTCTCCTGCCCTGCTCAAATTGTTCTCCCAGCCCTCTCTTGGTACCTTACCATTTAATCTTCCACATATTGTTCTTTTCCATTTTCTTCTCTTGGACACAGCCTCAGCATTCTGCACCCGTCTTGTATTTCCAGCAACCATCCATTCCCTGCTTCCAGCTAGGGAAGGTTCCTTCTGGATTCTCTGCTCTCTCTTTTGATACTTATCACATCCAGACTATCCCATAGGACAAACTGTATCCCTGCCATCTGCAAGTATTCAAATTGAGAGTTGCTCCTAACTCAGCTAAAGACAAAAGTTCACAGAATCACAGAATGTGTAGGTTGGAAGAGACCTTCAAGATCATCGAGTCCAACCCAGCCGTGACACCTCAACTAAACCATGGCACCCACTGAGTGCCACATCCAGTCTTTTTTTAACACATCCAGGGATGGTGACTCCACCACCTCCCCGGGCAGACTATTCCAGTGTTTAATCACTCTTTCAGTGAAAAACTTCTTCCTAATATCCAACCTGTATTTCCCTTAGTGCAGCTTGAGACTGTGTCCTCTCGTTCTGTCAGTTGCTGCCTGGAGAAAGACCAACCCCCACCTGAGCACAGCCACCCTTCAGGGAGTTGTACAGAGTGATAAGGTCACCTCTGAGTCTCCTTTTCTCCAGGCTCCCTCAGTCGTTCCTCACAGGGTTTGTGTTCCCAGCCCCTCACCAGCCTCGTGGGCTCCTCTGAACGTGCTCAAGTGTC
>VXBB01011132.1:91806-110139 GCA_013399915.1 Illadopsis cleaveri | reverse complement strand
CAGAAACTTAGAAACTCCATGTTCAACTGTTTTCATAAAGCAAAATTAACATTAACAAACTTTTTAGATACAGAGGTGTTACAGCTTTTCTTTTTTTTTAAATTATAAAATTAAAGTCAAATTGCAATACTGAGGCAATTAAGGGAAATAGCTAAAATAATATCAGGGCTTCATTGCCTGAGAATTTAAATGAGGCATTAATTAGTGCAAGACAATATTGAAAAATAGAACCATCTTGTACTTTATTCAAAATGATCAGCACCATCCACAGGAGCCAGATCTCAGCATCATTAAATAAATCTTCAGAAATTAGTTAAAATACTTGGGATGTGCAAAGGCAAAGAATTCCGTCTCTGCAATATCTCTAAAAAATCCAGGACTAAGTAATAAGAAATAGTTTTGTAGCTGTTGATGCAGACATTTCTCCTGAAAATTCTTCTGCTTTAACTTGCTTGGAATGGATGTCACTGACACAGTTCCTGAGCAGAGCCATCCTCCCCCCAAAATCTGCCTTTTATTTTTCCCTTTTTCATTCTGCCAAGTGATGCCTTGCTCTCTATAAATCCTGCTCAACAGCTCTGCCAAGGATACAGCCACTGTTGCTATCAGCTGAAACTCAAATTTGGCCAGGCAAAGTTGCCAAAGGAACGGAAGATGTGGGAAGCCCTGGCCAGAGGAGTGAGAAGAGCAGTCCTGTACATATTTAAGCATTCATAGCAGTGGTATCTCAAATTTCAACCACGATTACACCACTATTTGTAAGAAACTCTAACATTTAGCTAAAAAAAATACTAGCTCCAGGATACATTTTACTACTATTCAGCATTTTTTTTTTCAATTGTACTTATGAATTAAGGTCCCATAAAAACCTGGATAGTTCTGTTGGAGACATAAAAGTGAAATGATTCAAAACCAACAAGGACTACTCCTGTGATATTGGATATTTGAAGAAAATAATATTTTGCTGTTCCGCACTCATCGAAGTGGCAAAAGCCTTTTCTTTTTTTAATATTTTGATATCATTATTCTGTTTGCTAGTCTCTAGGACTAATTAAGTGCACTCCACTAATTAGGTGGTGGAGTATTTTTATGCTTAGATTTGTCCTGTTCTCTGCCAGCTGGTCTCTACCCAAGTATCCCAATGAAAGAACTTCCAGACTATGTGGACAAAGGTTGGGGGGGGAGGAGGGAGGGAATGCACCAGCCCAGTGGTAGAGCTGAAAAAAGGTGAATCTTCCTAATTAGGCTGCTCATCATATTCTCATCTCTAGCCTCTAGAGCAACCAGAGGTGTTTCTTAATAACAGAGTGCTGGAAGAGCCAAAGTTCAGAAGTGTGGCCCAGGCAGGTGAGAAATGACAAGCACAGAAAATTCCATAAAGACGTGTCTTTACGGAGTTGAGTAGCACAAATCACCACCTGAGCAGCACATTAATCCCCATGTCCTGCAGACTCGAGTGTGACACATGAAGAACCTTCTCCCAAGCTGATTATCTGTATTTTCTTCACACCCTGACTCCAGCTCATCTCCTCACCCACACTGCTAATTGGTTTTCATGCCCAAAACACATCAGCAGAGCCTCTGCTCCTCATCTTAACCCAGTCCTTGTCACCTCCACACGTCAAGTGCAGCCAACTAATTCTCATCAGTCCACTTCTCACTCCCCAGCAGATTCTCTCCTGTTTGACCCTGTCACCAAAAGTGCAGGAATGAGAGAAACTCTCCACACCATCTTTTAAGTGTTAGAGAATCAGGCATTACTTAATTCTGACCGGGATGCACTGTGGAAATCAAGCCATCCACACTTAGCCAGGGTGTGCAGTAGAAATTATTCCATCACACATCATTCTTTGCCAGACTTTTCCCATTTTTATACATAAAAGACTCCAAAGAAATTCTCATTTGTTGGTTCTACATTGCCCAATTCTTAGGATTTGATTTCCTGTTGATCCCTTCAATGCTAATTTGGTCCTCATCCTTTGCTTCTCTTATCAATCACTTCCCAGACCAGGGGGTGAAGTCTCTTTACCTCCATTTATTTACTCTGTATCTTCTTGCTACTCCCAACCTAGAGAGGTTAAACTCTCAGAGTCTGCAAGTCTTCTTTTTGTGGATTGTGGCCTAGCAGGCATCACCCAGAGAAACTCAAACCCTCAGAGTCTTTTGAAGAAAAGCTTCAATTCCCCTTCCCCTTTGGCAAAGGCAGACAAACTCCTGACTAAAGTTACTTAAAAAAGAATTTAAAACTTATTTCCTACAACCTCACCTCAAGATGCTTTAAAAAGCTTTTAGGCAGCTGGGGCTGTGTGTTTCCCAAGCCTGAAAGTTGACTCAAGGTGTTGGTGCTGTGCTGTTTGGTGACGTTATTTTGAAACACAACAAAATGTGGCCTTACAGAATGCCTGGTGCTGCCAGGATAATGCTCCATCATTTATTGCTTTGGCCTGCAGGATGCAGCTCGAAGGTGGGGTCACTTTTATCCCTACGCAAGAAGTTATTCAGTTATTGTCCTACCCAGCCTTTCTTTAAATTCTGGAGCATTCTCTTGCACACTACTAGATTTATGAGGATTAAATCTTCTCACACAGACCATTGGAAACTCATCCACAGCTCATCCATGTGTTTTAAACATGCTCTCGCTAATATTTCCTATTTGTAGCTCTGGCAATTAAAAATCAAGGGGAAATTTATGCTACTTTGAAACCAGACGTGGTATCTCATCTTCCAGACAGAGGCATCTCTGGTGAGATGGTGTTCTACCACCACTAAATATGTCCCAGTTTAATTCAAGTAAGTCCTTCATCGTTTCATTACTTTTTATCTTGCACTACTTTGCAGTGGTTCAGTCCTTGACTCTGTCCCAAATGAATTCGTAACCACTGCCACAGCTTTCCCACAGCATCCCACCTGAACAGGCATCAAGCTTTGTGTTACTGCATTGAGTAATTCCCTGCTTTAATCCCAATCTTCCACTGAACAAATCCCTTCATTTTTCAAATTTCAATCATCTTTCAGATTCTACTGCTGACAATGTGTTCAACACAAAAGAGAAATTTCAGCTATAGCTGGAGGATGCTTGGTGAGGCTTCAGAACATGTCAATGCTACAATTACCTGCATCAATTGTTCTATTAAAACATGAGAACAGCTCTCAGAGGAGAGCTCTGCCAAGCCATGCTGTGTCTTTGCCCAGGGAAAAGAACAGGGAAGCACACAGTGCTTCCTGTTAGGAATAATCTCCAGCAACTTGCTAAGACTTCCAGAAGATGAGGTCATATTCTCGTGGTTACTGGCCTGTGATGGATTTTCCCCTCATGACTCTGGCCAGGTACTTTCTGAAGTCCAGTCTGGATGAAATGTTTCAAGGCAAGGAGCTCTGCAAAGTAACCACACAGACATGGAAGGGATGATTCCCCTCTCCTCTCCTCTCCTCTCCTCTCCTCTCCTCTCCTCCTCCTGTATTCAGGATTTTATTTTTTTCTGTCATACAGAGTTCATTTTTCACTTGTCCAGCCTCTGCTGTCATTCCTTGTAAGCTCTTCCACCCCTCTGATCATCTTTGTTGCCCCTTCTCTCCACCTTCAGCAGGTCACCAAGGAACCCCTTTGAGTGACCCACCTGCTCACGTGCACCTCTGGGTGAGACTGCACTTTCCACTTCAAAGTCTGTGCTGTTTCCAGTGGCTCCCGTTTTTAATTTTATTTTCTTGACTATCAAAGGACATTTAGACATATTTTTTAGCTAAAACAAAAATACACATCTTAATCCCCAGGTTATTTCAGGGTGTCAGTGCTTCACTGTTTGACCTGCACTGAACAAACACCACAGCAAGCAGAGTTTCCTCACAGAGTCATCCAGGACCAAAAACTCCTCCTTCAACCCCTTTCCCAAAAGATTTAGCCTCGACAACAAACTTCTGAGGAGCATTAAGATCCCATGAGAATCCACAGGCAACGATTCCTGAACTGAGGACTGTTATTCCAGCTCTCCATTTCTGCCTTTTAACAACTCCTTTGTGTCCTGCAGGCCCCAAGTGCCCCATGTCCCCAAGTGCCCCATGTCCCCTGTGTCCTCCCCCTGTAGCCCACAGCAGCAGGGCACACCTTTGATATTTCCAGATCCCGGGCTCCTTTCTCCAGTGGGTGTCAGCATTGCTTCCCGAGGCTCTTGTAAGTGCAAACAACTCCTGTTCATGCCTAACTTTGTCCTGTTTTGTTAATTAAAGCACAGCTAAAAGGCAGCCACATTCCAATCCTGCAGCTGGACACGCCGTGTATCCTGTGCCAGTGCCAGGCTGCGTCCCATTATCCCTGGAACATCTGCCTGTTCTTGGGCAAAGAGTTCAGCCACCTTTCAACACAAAATGTTTTCCATCTCAGCTGCTGCTCCAGCTCCTTTAAGCACACCTGTTCTCTCTATTTCCTTGAGAAAAACAGGGAGGGCCTGACCTTCTCTGGAGCCAAGAGATCAGCAGGAGTGAGCTCTCAGAATGAATATTCATAGGTTGGATCTGCTCTGCTGATCATTGTGATCCATCACCCTGCTCCTGCCTTGGAGCCAGATTTTAATTAACTGCTTCAAAATGTATTTTTTCCTTCCACTGTTTCCTGTTTCCTTTGCTACACTTTCCCCATTTGTCGGGACATCTGTCTGTGCCTCATTCGTATTTTTGTCTTCCTCCAAAATTAATATTCATACATCAGAAATCGATTGGTTCGCTCCAAATAAATAAAATAGCACTTAAATGAGATAGAAAAAGTGCTTTAAAAACTGTGACTCTTTCCCTTAAAATAGAAATTACCCACCCTAACCAGCCCTGGAATGAATCCATCCCTTGCTATTATTTCAGTGCTCAATATTTAGCTAGGGGAGGTTCTGATTGGATATTAGAATGTATATATATATTTATTTTTTTTCCCTGGAAGAGTGATCAGACATTGGAATAAGTTTCCTGAGGAGGCGATGGAGTCATCCTCTCTGGAAAAAACATGAAAGCTCAAACTTGCTCTATTCCACAATCTTCTGAGGGATCAGCTGTGCAGGGTCTTTCTGCTCCCACTCCCAGTAGCAGGGCTAAATTGGGAGTGTGTGTGGCAAAAATGGGCCTCTCCCCCATTAATGGAATTTCAAACCCTTCTTGTGCTATTTTTTTGTCATTGTCAAACAGCAGAAGTTTAGCATGGACTAAATGAGGGGATCTACTTACAAAATAAAAATCAGACCATCTTTTATCCATCAGCATCAACATTTGGCCATTAAGTGTTTTCCTAGAATCAGAGTACAGAAGGGCATCCTAGTCTGTACGTAACTATGGCGCTGCTATAAAACCCTGATGTAAACAGAACTCCAGAAATGAACCCTCCATGGGATAGCCCAGCCATCTAAAAAATCAACCTCAGCACTATCATTATGTGCTTTCTGGGGGGTCACAGTCCAAGGATGGATGTNGGGAATGGTTGGACTCCATGATCCTGGAGCTCTCTCCCAACCCTGACGATTCTGTGATTTGCTACATCCTTATCAATGCACTCACTTCCAAGGAGAAAGCTTTGGAAGAGGAATACATTGGTAAAGCCAGTTCCAGGGTCACAAGCTGTCTAGAACAGTCCTTTGGAATATGTGATGCCTGGGGAAGGCTGACCTGGAACAGAGACTGGACAGAGCTGGAGAATAAAGCAGGTATTTATTGAAAGNTCCTAGAATCAGAGTACAGAAGGGCATCCTAGTCTGTACGTAACTATGGCGCTGCTATAAAACCCTGATGTAAACAGAACTCCAGAAATGAACCCTCCATGGGATAGCCCAGACATCTAAAAAATCAACCTCAGCACTATCATTATGTGCTTTCTGGGGGGTCACAGTCCAAGGATGGATGTGGAAGCTGTGAAAAAGCTTGGGGGGAAGAGCTGTGGGATTCAAAGTTGTGTTTGTCAGGTTTCCTAATCCCACAGTGGAGTTGAAGAGAGGCAGACACTGATTAACTTGTGGGGGAAATAGAGGTTGTGGGGTGCTCCTGATTAACTTGACTGGCCCTGCTGCCATAAATCCATCCATCTTTTGGCACAGCTCACACTAATTCCTGTTGTCACAGGTCAGGGGCACATGGGAACATGGGAAGTGAGAGGTGAGCTGCATCCCCCACAGTGCTGCTCCCTGCCTGAATCCCACTTCTGAAAGCATTTTATCAAATCTCTGGGGTTTTGAAAGAAATAGAGAAGAGGTGACAATGACACTTAACCCTAAGAAAGGCAAAATATGACCATAAGAAGCAAAAAAATTACTGGAATTCTCCAAGAAAACCTGCGTCTAGATTTTGTCTTCATTCAATGACTGACAGCCAAAATTAGGGCTAAAAGGAGGGAAGACTTCAGAACATGAGGCAGAAATTGAAGCATAAAACCCACCAAAACACTAAGAAATATAAACCCTTCCAGGACATTAAAGCAGCAGGAAGCTGATGCAGTTTCAAGGATGACAGCTAACAGGAGAAAAAGAGCAGTTTATCTTTCTCTTTTGCATCTGGAGAGTTTGGGATTAAATTTCCTTCCAGTACCTGAAAGAAATCCTGCCAGTATTTGAAGTGGGAGAGCCAGAGAGGAACTTTTCATCAGGAGGTGGATGGCCAGAACAAGGAGGAATGGCTTCAAACTGAAAAGGCAGAAATTTAAGTGAGATATTGGGCAGGAATTGTTCCCTGGCAGGGTGGGCAGGCCCTGGCACAGGGTGCCCAGAGCAGCTGTGGCTGCCCCTGGATCCCTGGCAGTGTCCAAGGCCAGGCTGGACTTTGGGGCTTGGAGCAGCCTGGGACAGTGGAAGGTGTCCCTGCCCATGGCAGGGGTGGCACTGGATGGGCGTTAAGGTCCCTTCCAACCCAAACCATTCAGGGATTGTAAGTCTATTAAATAGCATTGCTAAGGCAAAGATTTGGGAAGCCTCCGAAGAAATATGAATCTATTGTTCAGTATTNCTGGACACAGCACTCAAGGTGTGGCCTCACCAGGGCCGAGTACAGGGGAATAATGACCTCCCTGCTCCTGCTGGTCACAATTATATGCAGACGTGTCACAGTATTTTTGATCACTCACTAATGCTCAGTTCCATTCACCAAACCAGCACTGAGCTGCCAGTCCCCCAAGTAGTGAAAATAAGAAGGATTTTCCTGATGCCTCCTTGCCCTTCAAATCCAAAGGGAAACTCCTGGGTGGCTCAAACACTTCTCAAGGTATTTTCAGAAGCCTTGCATTTGATTATTTACATTATTTTTACTTTGTGTCTTACAGATGATGTGGTGGAACAGATCCAATCTTTCCTTGCTCTGCTTGCATTTCCTTTGCCGTGTAAACACAGAAAACCATGAGCTGCAGACCCTTGGTGACTAAAACTGCCTCAAGTCAGGGGAAAATCACGAGGAACACAAGTATTTAAAAAAAGATATCTCTGTCACCACCAAACCTGGGAGTTGCCTCTCTCACAGGATACCTGTCTTGGTTGTCAAATCAGCTGCAGACTCTCTGGCTTTGATTCCACTTCAAAGAGAAATTTGGTATTTATTCTCTGAGGAAGGAAAACTCCGATTCCTGCCTCTTTGATGTCTTGTTTCATAACTTAAAAAAACCAAAAAAAAACCAAAAACAAACAAAAAAAATCCAAACCCACCCAACTTTATAAGGGCAAGATTAACTAATATCAGCAGCAGTGACTTTTTTACCAAAAGAAAAGAGTTTATGAGCAATGTTGGAGCTGCATTGAGCATGAGAGTGGGTAAGCCTTGGGTTTTATTTATCAAATTAAATATCAAAGAAAGCACTTAAGGGTTTTCTTCGTGGAAGGGTTGGGTAGCTCTGACTCTTGGCACTTCTTTCATCCATACTGAGCTCCAGAATAAGAACCTTACTTGGTGCAGGCCCAAACTTTGGTCTCAGCAAGAGGCAGACAATGGAAAATGAGGCAGTGAAGTGTTATTTGACTATGAAAGGCTCCTGGCACTGCAATATAATTTCAAAGCTGAGATTAGGGAGGAATCCCCATGTTTACACCTAAAAGGGAAAAATACTAAATTTTATTTTTTTCTCATTTTCTGTGTAAATTCCACTGGTTGGATTAAAATAGCCAGGCTTTTAGAGCAGGGAGGGCTGGGGGAGACGGGGTTGTTTAATTTGTTAAAATATAGCCTGTATCCCATCTAACCCTGAGGAAAAAATATTCGGAAAAAATATTCCACAGGCACAACATCTTTTGCTGCATCTCTCATAACCAGTTGTGCTGCATTCAGCAGTTTCCCCCCCAGTCCCTTGTTTTAAAGGAATGCAAACAATGCAAAAAAAAAAAACAACTAAGAAAAAAGAAACAAATTGAAAGTTGCCCTCTAAAACTCCTGCCTGCCTTGTAATAATTACTGAGACAAATGTTCTCCCGGGGAGAGGAGAGGTGCTTTCATAGCCGTCACAAACCACACTCTTCTGTGGCTCACAGGTGCAAAAATGAACAGGCTGAATACACATTAAATTCTCCTGCCAGTGAATTGTGCAGTGCAGAATCACAGTCACAGCTTTTTGAGTTCTTTATTAAATTGAGGGAGGAAGAAGTTTCACTCCAAGGACTGTTCTGAATGTATCTATTTGTTTGTAGAACTACAAGCTCCTTTATTTTTCTTTCTTTTTGGCCAAGTCCTCCGTGCTCCTGCACAAATTAGATTATTTCACCTTTTAAATTGTTTTAATCATCCTGGGGAACTGCGGCGACAGGACAAGGAGGAATGGGATCAAACTGAAAGAGGAGAATTTTAGGTGAGATATTGGGAAGAAATTTTTCTCTGTGAAGGTGCTGAGGCACAGATTCCCAGAGCAGCTGTGGCTGCCCCTGGATCCCTGGCAGTGTCCAAGGCCAGGCTGGACTTTGGGGCTTGGAGAAGCCTGGGACAGTGGAAGGTGTCCCTGCCCACGGCAGGGGTGGCACTGGATGGGCTTTGAAATCCCTCCCAGCCCAAACCATTCCAGAATTCCATGGTTTAAAAACATTCCTCTGCTCAAGCAGCTGGCCCTATCCTGGGCTTGGTGTCTGATGCCACCTCCCAGCCCTGTTCCAGACAGATTTTTAAAAATGCTGAACAGACCATTTACAGTGTCACAATGTCACTGCCTCATTGCACTGAAAAATCTGACAGTGATTATTCCCTAATCAACATCTAAGGATGGGTTCATTATTCCATGGCTTTGTTTATCCTGGTAATTAAAGCAGCTAAACACATCCAACAGCCCAAACCCATCAGTGCACATGAAGCCAACAGCCAAACTCCCCTGCTCGTGCTGCTGCCTTTGATCCCCTCTCACAGCAATGGCTTTTCCAGCTTCATCCAAAAAAAACCCTCCCAGACTCTGATTTGATGACAGACTAAGCCAATGACACTTGAGCTTCTTTCAGATCTTTCTGCCTGCAAAATCTGAATGATTTAAGACTCCTTAGGATTCACCTCCAAGTATATTCAGGTTTAAATTCCTTTTGGCTTTGCTGGAGAAATTGAAGTGAGGATAACTATAATGGCAGGACTCTGCAGGAGAGCTGGAGAACAAGAGGTGGCAAAAGGGACAGGGAACAGCAAGCTGGCTCAGCTCTTTTATCCCTAATCCCATCTCCCCTGGCTCATCCACCTACAGGGACTCTCCTGTTTATTCACACTGAGTTTATAAACTCTAAGCAGCACCACAAAATAAAATGAGAAGGGTGATAACACCACAGAGCTCTGAATTTCTCCCATTCATTTTCCAAGTTTCTCCTTAAAAACCTTTTTGGTATTCCTTTGCTTAAACTCAAGATTCCAAAACTCAGGCGGGGGGGAAAGATGCCAGTGAAGGAGTATTTTGTGCCTCAGCTGCCAAATCACACAGCAAGGGACAGAGAAAAGGTGTCCTGTACCTTGGTCCTTGTCTCTCCCATCCCTATCCCTCGATTTGTGTGCAGCAGGCAGTGCTGTGGGCATTTGACCACTGTTCCTCTGGGAAAGCAAAATCAAATGCAGGAAAAGCCTTTTGCTATTCCAATTCCCTGAACATCTCTTCATAGAATCACAGAATCCCAAAGTGATTAGGGCTGGAAGAGACCTTAAAGCCCATCCAGTGCCACCCCCTGCCATGGGCAGGGACACCTTCCACTGTCCCAGGCTGTCCCAGTGTCCAACCTGGCCTTGGACACTGCCAGGGATGGGGAACCTCTCTGGATGAGGTTCTCAATTTTCCCCAGTTTCTCAGCAACACAAAGAGATTTCTGCACTCAGCCTTCCAGGCTCTGAAGGAAATTCAAAGACACTGGTGGCTGGGGAGAATATTATTGTTGATATTGCAGGAGTGTAAGAGGAAAGGTAGGGAGTCAGACTCCCCCACAGGCTTCTGTGGAAAGATTTTTGGGGTAACAACAGCCCTGGGAAGATCTTGGGGCAAAAGCAGCCCTGAGGCACTGCTGGAAGTGCAGGAAGGTGAGCTGGAGGATCTTGGCTGCTGAGGAGCCACAGGGAGGACCAGACCTGGAATGAACTCAGGCTGCCACTGCCCCACTTGCCAGTCTCGGTTCCTGTCAGTCCGTCCCCTTCTGGTCATGCTCCTGGGTTTGTCTGGATGTGAGGCAGTGCTGGGGGAGCCCTGCTCTGCACATGGTGGGACAGAGGAGACATCCCAGTGTCCCCTGTCAGTGTCTCACCCTGGGCTCCACATCCCTCCAACCATCTGTTCCTGCAGAAGGAGCCAGCCCCTGCTCATTGCAGAGATGCACTCCTCTCATTTCCACTCAGACAGAGCCTTAATTCCACCTTGCTCTTCTTCTGATCCCAACAATCTGTCCTTGTGTCCTCAGCTGGGTGAGCCTCCACTCTCTGTTCCTGCTGTGGCTCCCCTGCAAGCCAAATCCTCCAGCTCACCTCCCTGGGTGCTGTTCCAGCAGAGCCTCAGGGCTCTTGGTTCCCCAAAATCTTTCCAGGGCTGTTGGTTCTCCCCAAATCATTTGCCTCTGGGGGAGTCTGACTCTCCTGCTACACTTCTGCAATATCAAGAATAATTTCCTGCCCAGCCTTTCAGTGTCTTTGAATTTCCTTCAGAGCCTGGAAGGCTGAGTGCAGAATTCTCTTTGTGTTACTGGGAAACTGGGGAAGATTGGGAAACTTGCCCAGAGACGTGAGGACTCCCCAGCCCTGGAAGAGTTCCAGGTCAGATTGGATGGGGCTTGGAGCAACCTGGTGTAATGGGAGGTGTCCCTGCCCATGGCAGGGGTGGCACTGGATGGGCTTTAAGACCCCTTCCAGCAGCAGCAGCAGAAACATTTGGCCTTTTCATCCCAGTTCTCTTTGCTACTCCAGCACTTTGTAAAATAGCAGCACCCAGAGCGTGTTACTGACACCACCTTTCATTTCAATACCATTTAACAAGGAATGTCTGCTCAGAATCTTTTTTCAGGTCATGTAAGGAAATGATTATGTCTGATTTGTACCTTGAAAGTGCCTGTTAGAATTTCTGAATGCTGTCTCTAGAACATTAATTAAAAAAATAACTGTCAGTGGAGAACACCAATTTCTGCCACATCACACTTCCAAGGTTATGTTGCCCCCTGGGGATGACCTGGAGTTATCAGTTTATCCAGGTGATCTTCTTGAGGCAGGACACCCTGGCTCTTCCAAATCAAGGGACAGAAGCACAGCAGCAGGTGCCTGTATCCCTCCTAAGCTACCTGCTCCACCTCACAGCCATTTGGAGGAGCAGCTTGGAAGAGTTACAACAATATCCAGCCCCAAACTGAAATGCAGAGCTCCTGAGCTCAGCACAGCCTGGGATTTCAGCACGTTCCCATCTGAAAGGGAAAGTTTCTGTTGGTCTGAACCTGAAATAAAAGGGTTGTAGAATGAATTGTCCGAGTAAATTATGGATCTGGGAACATCTGTGGCATTTTCATCCTGGAGATGAAATAATCCAAGACGACCTCAATCATTTCACCCCACTGTCCTTCATTCCCTGCCCAGCCCCTCCAGAGCTGCTGCTGCTGGAACAAGGAATAGGAGCAAGGCACAAGTGCAGTCCCCAGACTGGCCAAAATCCAGCTGGATTTATTTCTGAGCTCCACAGGAGCTGTGGAATGTCACCTTGCTGAGGAGCAGGGCCCTCTGTGCAGAAAGCAGCTCTGGTGCTGTGAGGCAGTGATGGCACCTGGGCTCTGCTGGGTGTCCAGCAGCTCCTGGGGGCTCTGCAGACAGCTGGGCCCAGGGCAGTGGAGCAGGATGCTCTTCTGTGCCCTTGGAATGTGGTCAAGGAGCTGGGACACTGTTCTGTTTGCAGGCTGTCAGTGGGGGCCATGTGCTGGTTTTGGAGTGGATGATGCTAAATCCAGTCTGGTGACTAAACCTGACTTAACATCCTGAGAGTGAGGCCAAGACTTGGCAGAAAAGCTGCTAAGCTGACCTGGAGATATAGGACTGGCAGTGAACCCCCATAAGCTACTAAATTCCATTCTCACTCACAAATGGGCAGGTTGTTCCCCTTGGAGTGTGTGAAGGTTCTTCCCCTGGGGTTTTGGGGATGTCCCCCAAGGTTAAGAAGGAAGAGATCTGCCCACGAGCGTTGGGCAGGGTGAGTTACATCAATCTCTACTTAATAATTGTTTCTTTTTTGCTGACTTTAATGTAATTGCTCCCAGAGGAGAGAACAAGATTCCCAAAGTCCAGGAAATACTCCATTCCAGTTTGGAGATGTCTGAATTGTTAGGCACATTAAAAGTTTCCACTGCTGCAAGTGCAGAGGGGCAACTGCCTTTGGGAATCACAGCCAAGGCTCTGGTCTGAGGGGAAGAGACACCAGGGAGCCTTCATGGGAGCCATGTGAAGGAGAGACTAAACCAGGGAACAGAAAAGCTAATTTGGGAGAAAATCAACCTGGCTAGAATTCTGCTCCCATTAGATTAAAACAAAACAAAACAAAAAACTCTATTTGATTCCACACAAATCAATTCAGCCAATACTGGACTCTGAGAGTACCTGAGTGGCTGGTGTAGCCTGAGGATTATCTTGGTCTCAGTCAGGGTAAACAATCCAGGAGCATTTTTAAGCAGCTGATCACAGAGCTTTCAAATGGTGATGAAAGAGAGAGAGGTGATTCAGATCTAACACCATTATGGGAGGTTTTTATTTCTGGCTGCTGAGAACAGAGAGCCCAATCCAACGTCCCTGTCCCCACCTTTCCCACCCAGCCCAGCCTTCTGCTATTCCTGCCCATCCCAGGACCACCAGCCTTCCCCTCCCCTGCAGATCCTCTGCTCCCCAGCCTGAATAACCTCAGCTGAGATGTGGCATATTTATGTATTAATTACTGCCTTAAGCAGCAACTACAAACCCAAACAAAATCATGCGTCGATGGCCAAGTGAGCCAGGCACTGCTGGAGCAGGGCAGGTCTCTGTTCTCACCCTAAACACAGGCTCAGGAAGCAATCACAGTTCCAAGAAGTCAGGAATTAAGGAGAACTCTATTTCCCTGCAGTATTTTATTTCATAAATACATTGATGTGAACTTAGGGCTCTGACTGTTGTAAATCCTATTCAAGAGTGTGTCAAGGAAGGGATAAATGAAGGTGTAGACACTTGACAGCATCCTGAGGGATCTGTTGGTGCCTGTCTGGGTGGGCAGCAATGTCCTTTTCTGTGTTTCTGGGCACTCTGTACTCGTGTGAAGGCAGAAGAATTCCATGAGCTGAGTGCTCAGCGAAGAGGAACTGCTTTTAATCCACCTCTGTTGTACCTTATAAGGAGAACATTAGGATTTATACCACCCTGTCACCACACAAAGGCGTGCAGGGAGAGAGTGACACAGCAAAGCCATCTGTGGGTAGAATTAATGGGAAGAGCAATGTGTCTGTGGGAAACCTATCCTGACTGACACAATTACTTGGGGAAAATGAGAGCAAAATGAGACCCGACTCCCTTCTCTGTAAAAGTCAGTTCTGATCCAAAAATCCAACAGCCTGCAATTAACACGTTCTACACGTTTTGTCCTGCTCTGGCTTAAAGCTGATGTGTTCTTGGCAGAGCCTTTCAGGCTGATGCTGACACCTAAATTATCAACCTCTCAACATCTGCCCTCGGAAAACTTGGCTCTGTTAGTGCAGCGGTAAAACCCGCAGTCATTTCTCCCCAAATACTGGGATGGTCACGATCTGGGTGAAGGCAGAGCAATCCCAAGTGCCAGTGGGAACCCAGGAATGCAAATTGGGCTTGAGGCACCACCAGAATTTCAGAGCAGATCATCCCTGGCACATCTCACTGCACAGGGACAGGCAGAGGAGCAGCCAAGGAGCTGAGAGGACAAAGCCAGTCAGGAGCTTCCAACAGCAGCTGCTGAGGACAAGAGCTGGAGTCTGGGAAGACACGAGAGAAAAGAATCATGGAATTACAGAATCCTTCAGGCTGGAAAATCCCTCCCAGCCCATGGAGTCCCAGCTGTGCCCAATGCCCACCTTGTCCCCAGCCCAGAGCACTGAGTGCCACCTCCAGCCCTTCCTTGGACACCTCCAGCCATGGGCACTGCAAACCTCCCTGGGCAGCCCCTGCCAAGGCCTGAGCACCCTTTCCATGCAGAAATTCCTGCTGCTGGCCAAGGAAGGAAAATTCTTTTCCCATTCTCTCCGAGGGTCTGTAACTCATGAGCACAGACCTGTGTCCTGTACCTGCCTGCATCCAAACTGCACCCACTCGGCCCTCTGGTTATTTGGATTTATTCTCCCTGAGTATTTTACCCTTTTCTTACCCTCATTTCTGTGCTCACAACTCCTGCAAAGTGGCCAATGCTTCCACCCTCCCTTCTGTTTAAATCCCACAGACCTCACCACAATAAAACATTTTGCCCTAAGTGACAACTTGCAGTGGCTTATTTGTGCTTCAAGATTTTGATACCAGACAAATTCTTCTGTGACACCCCAAATCCCCAGTCAACTGGAAAATTAAGAAGAATGCAAGGCTGCAGAACAGAATTCCTTTTCTCCCTCCATCATCCCCAGCTAAGTTTGAAACCCAGCTGACAAATTCTGGGTGCCATGCTGAGCAGAGGTTACCTCTGTGCCTTTTCTTGTATCACTGCACAGCTGCAGGAACTTCAGGGAGAGTCCTTTAGGCAGGATGATTTAGGACCAGATCCACTTTGGGGAGGAATGCCCCAGTGCTGAGATACAATTCAACCAAAGCTCCAACCACACAGCCTTTAAGATTATCTATAACTCTATCTTTTGAGCAGGGAAAATAAATTATTGAGTGTGCATGGGAGAGACAAATCATGGAGATAAAGATCATACATAAATCTACAGAAGCTACATAATTAGTGCACCAGAGATCTGGGATTAATCCTATTCTCCTGGTGAGGATGGAGATACTGATGTGGGGGAGTGCTCCAGTTCAGGTCACTTCTGAAGGACTGTCCCCGTGCTCTGCACTGCAGGGAGCTCTGGGAGCATGGAAACTGGATTCCTGGAGGATAGAACCATGAAACCTAGGAATGGTGTGGCTGTTCCAGCAGCCATTTCAGGCCCTAGTGCATCCAGTACATGTTGGAGAGATGTGGGATCCCCAGCAGGAACTGCTCCCTCCTACACCACACCTCAGGCCATCCAAAAATTCCCACAGCAGGCTCCTTGCTGGATGTTGGCTCAGGAGAAGCCCCCGTGCTCCAGCCAGCTTGGATTTAACTCCAAAGATAAACCACAATGTCTCAAAAACACCTCACAGAAAGGTGCTCAGAGAAGTCTGGGACAGTTTTCCTAACTCAACACCAACATGTTGCCTTTTCCCCGACTGGCCAAGCCGTGAGATTGCAGCAGTTCTGCTGAGTGGTGCCCC
Organism: Illadopsis cleaveri; assembly: GCA_013399915.1. NCBI lineage: Eukaryota > Metazoa > Chordata > Aves > Passeriformes > Timaliidae > Illadopsis > Illadopsis cleaveri. The sequence goes on along the minus strand of VXBB01011132.1, from coordinate 94,290 downwards.
TTCAGAGTGAAATATAAATTTATATTCATTTCTCAGAGTGATGCCAAGCACCAGTGGGCACAGCAAAGCCTGAACTGAAGCCTTGGCATGCTTTAAAGCCAATATTTCTATTTTCAGCCGAGTTTCTCTGGGAAGAGAGGTTCATATAATCATTCCACGCCACTGCCTTTTTGTCCTTCCCCCAAAATCCTTTGATAGCAGCATCAAAGCTATTAAGATGCAAATCACTTCAGGAGAGCTGCAGCCAAGATAGAGGAGAGCAATTCCCAAACATCCCTGTGAGGGGACGTGCTGCAGTTTCACTTCCTGGTCATTCCTAGCAAGGAAAATCCATGGAAAATCAGTTGTTCCCAGTCTCCAGGAGAGGGAAAGGCCCCCAGAGCCCAGTGAGGAGATGGGAATCACAAGGAGCCTGGAATTCACCCCTCCTTTTACTCAGAGATTTTTAGGTTCAGCAGCATTTCTCAGTTCATCCACAAGGCTGATCTCTCCCTGAAAATGGTTTTTAACAGGAATACATTCTGAAGGGTTAAACAGACAAACATTTGATGCACTGATAGTGTTGTGGCATAGGTCTTGTCACCTGGAATAAAGCTGGAAGGCTTTTAGGAAGGAATGCTATGTCCTGCTTTTGTACCCATAAACACTGGAATTTCCCATCACTGTATGAAAACCTGAAATTCTCACACTGTAAATAATTTTTTCCCTTTCCCAGAGAGTGTGGAAAACAGCTCTGAGAGCATCTCTGCAATTCTTTTAAAGCCAGAGTCAGCCACTGCTGCAACCTCATCTCCCTCAGTCTGACTCCATCCATGAGACCTGTAGAGGGCAGTGGATAAAAGAAAATCAGGCACCAGAAAGAGCTATAGATGTTAAATACAAATTAAAAAAAAATAATAAATAAATGGGATCTCATCTAAGGGCTTCCTCATATTGAAAGGCTTACAGGTAATTCCATGGATTAGTGGATTACTGCAATGGGATTTTTCCAAGCCCAAATCCCAGGCTCTCTGGCAGATTGCACTGACAGGCTTTACAGCAGAGGTCTTCCCATGGGAATTACTATTTTTTTGGTTTTTTTCCATCAGAAATCTTGCACCTAAGCTAAAACATGCAGCTGACCTTCCCAGTGCCATGGTGCTCATGGGCAAACAGAGCTTCCCCCTCCTCCACAGAAAGACACATTAAACCAAAGGACAGGGAAAATACAGCTGAGCAAAGCTGAGTGTCTACACAATATACAACAGCGTGACAGTAGTGTTCAAATTAATATCAATTTAATATCAAACCAGCCAGGACCCAGAGCAGGAAGCAGCCTCCTGGATAATTCCTCTGGTTTTCAGGCACACTGCTAATAACTTCATTATCCATTTGGCATATAGAGTTAAGTCATTACGGATGGAATATGTAAAATTCAGGGTAAAACTCCAATTAGGCCCAGCAGATAAAAGCAGTACAGGACCCTTTGCCTTATCTTGCACATGAGAGCATTAATCAATACAGCACGGGTGCTTATGATCTCCTCATTTCAGCCGTGCTGTACTAACTGCTCCCAGCTTTGTAAACCTCGCGCAATCCCAAAATTGGCTCCGCAATTACCACAGGCAGAGCTCTCCACACCTTCCTTAATGCCCCGTTAATCTCCGGAATGCAGATTAGATCTGCAAAGGCACCGAATCCACCAGGAAAGGCGACGAAGGAGGGCTTGGAAAAGGTGTAAAGGCGATGGCAGGGTGTCAGTCGGGAAAGGCCCCGCGGCCTGGAGCTGCCGGGATGCGGGGCTGGGAGCTGCCCCAAACCCGCGGTGAGTCACCGGGCCCTGCTGCATCCCAGCCCCTCCGGAAAGGCAGGGATCAATCCAGGGAACCAGCTCTCCTCCTCCCAGAGTCGCATCCCAGCCCCTCCGGAAAGGCAGGGATCAATCCAGGGAATCAGCTCTCCTCCACCCAGACTCCCGGCTGAGTCACCGAGTTATAAATTGCCGCTGCTCCCGAGGAGTCAGACGCTGACAATTCACTCTTACCTGCTGCGCTTTTTAAACCTTGTTTGTGATGTTTTCATTTTTTCCCTCTCCCTGCCTATCGTCTCCTCTCTTTCCCATCAGTGTTCCCTATTGTATCAGTTCTCTCGGATTTAAAAAAGGGACGGAGAGAGCTAATGGCTGCTTTTGTAAGGCACATCTGTGAAGGTAAACACTCACACGGACTTCTGAGCCTTCCTCATCCTCTGGCACAGTTGCTGCAGTGTCCCAGAGTGGGAGCCTGTAGGAATGAAAAATTGGGACAACGCTACTCATGCTCAGAGTGGAATGAAACAAAATCATTTTGCTGTCATCTATCACACAGATCTCTGTATGTCACAAAAATGTGGGAACACATGTTGCAGAGACTGGAGGAAACTTTCTCCTGGGAGAAATCTGGTTTTGGTGATGGCATTCTTCCTTCTACAGAAATGAGAAGGAAATGGAAAAAGAAAAAAAAGAAA
>VXBB01011132.1:44172-91626 GCA_013399915.1 Illadopsis cleaveri | reverse complement strand
TCCTTTTAAAAAAAAGGGAAAGAAAATGAAAAAAAAAAAAAAAAAAAAAGGCAAAAGTGAAAATAAAGGCAGGTGCTAGCAAGAAAGAACAGTAAGAATGGATCATGGACATGGTGGAATCAGTCCAAGGTTGGACTGGATGATCCTGGAAGTCTTTTCCAAAGTTAATGGTTTTGTGATATCGTGATTCAAATGGGTGCAAGGTCTTGGAGTAGCACCTTTGGATAGAAATGGCACTGGGGAGATCAGAAATATTGTTCTGGTGTCATCAGTCATGGAAGGTGCCTTCACCCACAGACACACCCACACCCATAATCACACTCACATCCACACAAAGAGCCACACGCACATCCACAGCCACAGCCGCCTGCTGAGTGCCAGCCCACCCCACAAAGGAGGGAACTCCTGACTCTGAGAGGAGAGCACTGCTAGTTTGACTTTTACTNCTCCCTTTCTCAAGTTCCAGGTCATCCAAAGGGATGCCCTGGACTCCAACAACAGACCAAGTCACACTGCATCCCTCACCCTGGCAGGATGGTGCTCCCATCTGGCAGGAGGTTGTTCCTCCCTTTGCATGCAGCCTTTATTCCAGATTCTCAGTCACACCAAATGCTCTCCAACCAGATCACAGCCAAGTCCAACTGCTTGGGAAATTCTCCCAACCACAATGAGAGGTTGGATCTTCCCATGATGAAAAATGAGTCCTTAGGTGCATCATCATCTCAAAGACCAAATCTCCTGCTCAGGGGTGAGCCAGTGGCTCCCTGGCCCAGATAAAGAGGTTTCAGCTAAACCCAGGCAGAATTAAAGCCTGCTCTACAAGCAGCCAGCCCAGCAGCTGGGATAACCCTAATTTTCTGTCTCTACCACAGGAAAATGACCATGGAATTGAATGTGAATGAAGAGAAGCTGGATTCTATAAAGAAACCATTTGCTTATGGTTTGTTCCTCTGGGAGTGATCCAAATGCAGTGCTGAAGTTCTCTCCAGCATTCCTGTGACAGAGGTTTTCATTTTAACTAAAGGAGTTGTCAGGAAAACTGATCCACAAACACCAGATCTTTATGTCCAAAAAGGAGACAGATGAGTCCTTTTACTTTATTCAAATAAAGGGAGAGGCCATGGGGCATTTTCCATGGGGTGTCTCAAATTTTTGGAAGATGCAACCTCCTTTTTATCCTAATTTTCCAGCCACATGTCCCTCTCTCTTTCTCCATTGTCTGAGGTACTTGAGAGGTACAGACTTTCTGAAACACCTAAAACCTGAAACACCTAATATCTAATACCCCCTTCTAATGTGTAAACCCCCTTTGTCTTTCCCTTGTGTCACTCAGTGGAATTCTTTATGGAATTTTTGGTTCTTCCCATTGCTTCTTTCATCTCTCGGTATCCAATTTTATTTGTCAGCAGACCTACAGTTTGTTTGTGAACACAAATCTCTCATTCCATTTATCAGTCAGTGGAATCCTTCCCACTGTTTCTTTTATCTCTCAGTATCTAGCTTTATTTACCAGCAGACCCACAGTTTGTTTGTAAAGACAAGTCCCTCATTCCTTTCAGAGTAAATATAAAAAGACAGGTCTCACACAAAATCTCCAGTTTGTTCAAAGCCACAAATCCAACTGCAGGGATGGCTGCACAAAATATTCTCAGTGGAGGTGCTGCAGCTGAGGAGATTGGGAGCTCTCAGACTTTGCTTCCCCTGCCTGGACACTCCTGCTCTGGATGTGACCTTGTGAAAGCACTGTCTGGGGAGAAGGGAAGCTCTCTGCTAGTAAACGTGAGCATTTGCCATGATTTATCATTTCTACCTACTCCTAAAAAATAATTATTTTAAATTATGTAAGATAGGGATGATAACTGTGAAGAACAAAACCCAAAACCTCAGAGGTGTTTGTTCCACTTTATGGTCTCTCACCTTCAAATTTCTTGACCATATGGTTATGCAGAAAACTTGGTAAAATCAACAGTCTAGCAACAAAATTGTGCAGCAGCAGAACATCATTTGGCTCCTTAGGCCACTGGCAAATGAGGCAGGGTTTTGTGAATGTACTGTTAATATTCAGACAGGGAGGTAAGTCACTCAAAAATAAACATATTTAATCCAAGGACTTCTACAAACAATCCCAAATCTATTTTCATTCTCTCATTAGCAAGTACACTGAGAAGCTTCTGGCGAGCATTGCCATTTGTTTTAGCTCATTATAATAGCCCATTAAAAATAGAAATAAAAAACCTGGAATATCCAAGCTAACTTAATGGGAACAAGGGAAAGCTTCAGTCCCCACCATCAGCTCTGTCATTCTCCAACTTTAATTGGAACAAAATGAACTTGTGCCTTCCTACACTACAATTTACAGGTGAAAGCAAAATCCCTGTGTTTGAAATTGTCTGGGTATGTGGTGAAATCTATCTGATCCATGCTTGTTTAAAATCTTTGGAAGGAGATTTAAGTTTATCCACTGTTTGGGATATTCTACATGTATGTTTGTTTGTTTGGGTTTTTTTTCCCCTCAGATGAAAAGCAAGGGAATTTGATCATTGCCTGACTCTGGATTCACCCTAGCTGAATTTTCCCTGATTTCAGACAGAATTGGAATTTCCCCTCTCCCCCCAAACAGGCCCAATGTCCCTAGGGAGTTGCCTGTGCCCTGAAGTGGCTCTTAGGAGCTTTAACAGTGCTCAGGTGGCTTTAAATCAATTCTGCTCAAGGAGATTTTTTCTTTTTCAGTCAGTGCTCATTCTTAGTCTATTTTTCATCAACTAGAAAACAGAGGACAATTAAGAGAAAACATTGCCATCAATCAACAAGGGGAAAAAAAAAGAGAACAAACCTTGTACCTAAATGAAGGCATTTCACAGTTTCAAACTACAGGAATTTAACTCAGTCACATTCTGATTTCTGTTCTTATTTTGTTCTTATTCTGTTCTTATTTTGACCTGAACCAGAAACCCTGTGCACACTGTTGTTGTTTTCCATGACTCCAGCACAAGCAGCTCCTCCTGCCCTTCCCAGGCATGGGAGAGGGGCAGCCCAAGCACATTTTCAGGAGCAGCAGGATATTCACCTGGAACAATCTAGGAGGGGCAAAAAAGCCCAACCCTCCTTTTGCACTTTTCTGAAAAAAAAACAATGACACTGACTGAAAAAAATAGGAAAAAAAAAGGGGGGAAGCAAGAAATATAAATTGCACTCACACTGAAATTAGGATTCAACAGAATAATAGAACCACTCAAGATGAAAAAGACCTCCAAAGTTATCAATTCTAATTTTGGACTGAATACCACCATGTCTGCTCAGGTTCTGAACAACTGTTGATTTAGATGAAACTGAGAAAATGTCAGTATCCAACAGTAAATTAATTTATTTTAAACCGTATTGTAAGAGAGAGAATTTGCTTTCCTTTTCAACGCCTCTCCCTTGCACCATTCAGGTTTTCTTGCTTAAGTCTTCTCTGAGGTCCTGCTGAAGTGGTGACAGGGACAAAAGGGACAGTCAGGAAGGAGGAAAAATGCTGGAAGAGTTAGGAAGACAGCAACATTGCACAGATGGATTGGTTGCATTTGTAGCTTGAGCAGTTTTTTCACCTCTTGGAATGCACAGGAGTGGAGTTACTCCTTGGGTTGCTATTCTACAGCCCGTAGAATTTTAAATTTTATTTTAAATTCATTTTATATGAGCAGTACTTGAAATCTGATGGGTGTGTAAACCCATCTAACATCAAGTTCCAGCTACACTATTAACACCCAAAGTGTCAGGTTTTGAGGGATTTCCATATGGATGGAAGCTGAATGATCACAGTTTCATTTTACTTAATGCAGTAAGTAAATAAGAAACTCACAAATATGGCTGTGAATTAATCCCACTTCATCCCATGACCTCTTTGTCTCTTGGGCAATCATTTAGTTTATTCTTAGAAGTTTTTCTTTGGAACAGTCTCAGCACCACCTTTGGCCATTTGGTTGTGTTCATTTACTCCTTCAATGACAGAAGTGAAACCCTTTTCTTCACACTCTCAGATTTTAGTGCCCTTTGAGAAATCTTGCATTGACCCCAAATAAGCAGAGTGGGGATCTTAATGGAATAAATTGCCTAACTCTTGACACATGCTTGGACCCCAAGTCTTCATTTACACCATAGTGAAATTCAATTTATAAAACATTCCTGCTAGAAATAAGCTAATTTATTAAATGCAGTACCACCCATTATGATAAGTAAAGCACATTTAAGTGAGAAATGCTGACGTGAAAAAAGTAACTTTGTTTGCAAATTTTCCTTGGAGTGAAACAAAAGTGTGCATGGAAATTATCCCAAGTAAATCTCTGAGCTCCATCCCTCTGATCATCTTGGTGCCTCCCCTTGATTTGCTCCAAAATGACCAATTTTCAGTCTTCTCTTTATTTCCTGTTGTCATAACAACTGTAGGTCTCCTGTCTTTCTGGAGATGGACCAGATATGGCCTCTCATTAATTAGTTCCAGAGCCTCTGGAAGGTGACAGAGGGTTGTGGAAGGGGGTTGGGTCAGACACTGCTCATATTACCCTGAAAAACTCATCTCCGAGGAGGCAGCTCTTCATTTTCAGTTGGCCCTGGCTGCAGAGGTCACAGGTTTCTCTGGAGGACAGGAATGACTCTTTCAGTGTATTACTCAGGCAGGAATTGAATTACTGCTCTCCCAAGCTTGGCATTTGACTGGCCTGTCAAGTACACAACATCTAATAAAAGGCACTGGGCTGTTTCACTGTGCTGACTTGCAGCTCTCAGAGGCTGGAGGAGATGGGGGTTGGCTCTGCCTTGATGTTCAGGAGGGAGGCTTGCCAATAATTCTGAGCCAGATGAATAAACATGTGTTCTGAAGGCTCTTTTTTCGACAAATTTAATAACGAGTTTCAGGAGTTGAGGTGAGAACAGGGGGAAGTTTGGATAAATAAAAGTGTAGGAATGTCCCAGAAGGGCCTAATGTGTATCTAGCAAATGTTCTATGCATTACAGCACTTCTTTTCTGACTGTAACAGTTGTGTCAAGGCCAGGGCTAGGAGTGGGTGGATCAGTCCTGGTAAGAGTTCCAGGCTATCTTTGGAATTAATTTAGGGCATGATCTCAATCCCTGTCTTACAGAATGACAGGCATGATGCAGAGCCTGGCATCTCTCACTAGGTGAAGGAACAAAGCCCAGAACACACCCCAAATAACACAAAACCGGCCCAAGACAATGCTCAAAAAGGGTTTGAAGAGGGAGATGAGTGTGAAGGCTTCACCCCTGAAATGTCTGTGTCCCAGGCCGGGCCATGACAGGAAAATCCTGCAGAGGGACAGGCAGCAAAGGCAGCACTCTCACACCCACGAGCCATGACCAGAGCAGGGGGAAGGGCTGTCCACCAGAGAAGCAAACACGGAGCCTGGTGCAGGCACTGCCCAGAGAGGTGAAAAATGCTCCCACTTCTGCCTTCCAATGTCTACAATTCCAGAATATCCCATTCAGAGTCTGCTGGGATGCCAGGAGAGCAGGATGTCCTGCTTCAGCTCCAGAGGGGTTTGGAGCAGCTCCAGTACAGAGCAGCCTGCACGTGTTTAAGAGCAAGAGAGTCCAAGGAAGGTTTTGGGAGCCCTCACCAAGTAAGGACTCAAAGTTCGCAGTGACCATGGAGGATTCAGAAGCAGAGTCTTACCCAGTCAACACCATTTTATAAACAGTCATGTTTAAAGCAACACTGAATTAGCCACTGGTCCTTGAGGGTCAGAAGCACAAAATAAGCTGGGAAGCCTCTAAACAAAGTGTTTCATCTTCCCAGAACAGCAGCGTGGGAGTAACATCATGCACATATCTCCAAACAGATCTGCTAATGGGGAGATGGAGAACTATAGAGCACAGGGTTGTTCAGTAGGGCCACATTGCCATCCTATGGCTTCTCCTGAGGAACAGCTCCCATCTCTGCCCTGGGAGCAGGGAACAGCTGGAGCTGTGCCAGGAGGGTTTAGGTTGGAGATCAGGGAAAGGCTCTTCCCCCAGAGGGTGCTGGCACTGCCCAGGCTCCCCAGGGAATGGGCACAGCCCCGAGGCTGCCAGAGCTCCAGGAGGGCTTGGACAGCACTGCCAGGGATGCACAGGGTGGGATTGTTGGGGTGTCTGGGCAGAGACATGGGTTGGATCCATGATCCCTGTGGGTCCCTTCCAATTCAGGATACTCCATGACAATACATGAACCTGCTTCTGCCCAGACCAAATTCCTAAAGATTTTGGAAGAAGCTTTGACTAAACCAAGAACAATGAGTGTGGGCAGTTGTTGCTGTTGTGGCCAGAGCCAACCACTCAGAACCATAGATGAAATCCAGGGTCTTCAAAGGAAGAAAAAAAGAGAAAAAAACACCTAAACCTTCATTTAGCTCACTTCTCTGTATCAGATGCTTGCACATCTTGATTAGAATTCAGCATGACTCATATTCCACGGCCCTTCTAATCCCTAATAGACTACCACCACACAGAGTTGCTTGCAAAGATGCTCTAAGGCATAGTGAGCAAAATACCTGATAGGAATTTTCTTCCTCTTTATTCAAATAAATTTTAACTATTTTCCTTTTCAGACCTCCAGACTGATACATAACAGCAGCCACTATTTAAATTAGGTGGTGATGGTGAGTTGCTGTGATGTACTGCCCATTATTTTAAATTAAACCAAGAAAAAGTGGACTCTTATCACAACTATTGAAAGCTGTTTTCCTTCCCTGTCGATTTACATCCAAATAACCAACTTATCAACCTTGCAAATGTCAACCTGCACTGAGGCAAGGAGGTGTGAAGTTCTTCAGCAGACACTCTCCTTGGGACTGAAAGGTCAGTGTGCATGTTATTTATTCTTCCTGGGGAAAGATTCTACTCTTAAGTCAGGGAAGGCTTTCACACTCTCCACAGAAATAATAATGGGAGGCTTTAACCAAGAAAAGACCAGCCCCAGCCTAAATCAAAAAAGAATCTTCAAAAGAATTCATTTATATAACATACAGATAGAAATGTATCCTGAGAATTAAATCAGGAATGGAAGAGCATTGTACTCCAAGGAGTGTCCAGGCACAAGCCCAAGTTTGTTTCTGCTCCTCTTGAGGGAGTCACAAGTGCCAAATCCACTCTGACTTCCATGGGAATGTCTCTTACTGGCACCTCTTTTCCACCAAGTTTAAATACCCTTAAAAAACATCCTCTCCTGGTTTTGGCTGGGATAGAGTTAAACCACAACACAAACTTGTATTTCTCTGTTTCGCTCCTCTTCTTGGAAATCCCAATATCCACTACAATGAGTTGGATAATTGTACAATTCCACAATGAAATGGCATCGTGGCAAAGGCAATCCTGCTGCCTGGCTGGCTCCCACTGCCATGATCAACAGTGCAAACAAACGTTTTGTTCCTTATGGCATTGTTTTAGTGCAGAGAATTGAGATGGGATGGTGAAAATAAGGAAAATTTGTGGCTGGAGAAATCAAGCTCCGGAGTTAGTTGGGGAGACAGATGAAATAAGAAAACAGCACTGCACTAGAACACCATTTTTAATGGGCCAGAACCACTCCTTTGAGGAGAGGAACAGCAGCAATGCAGCTCCAGCAGCAAAATTTATCAGAATAATCCTAATTTCTGAAATATGAACTCATTATTGTTGTAACAAAGGACAGTCTTGCCCCTAAACTTCCTTGAACACACTGGTCTGGCTTCTAACAAAGCAGGAAAGGGAAGTCAGAGTGTATCTCAGAATCACCAAAGTTGGAAAAGACCTTTCAGATCAACAAGTCCAACCATCACTGCCCACCACTGACAGTCCTCAAGTGCCACATCCACATATTTTTTTACCACCCCCAGCCATGGGCACTGCAAACCTCCCTGGGCAGCCCCTGCCAAGGCCTGAGCACCCTTTCCATGCACAAATTCCTGCTGCTGTCCAAGCTGAGCCTCCCCTGGCACAGCTTGAGGCCCTTTCCCCTTGGCCTGTCCCTGTTCCCTGGCAGCAGAGCCCGACCCCCCCTGGCTGTCCCCTCCTGGCAGGGAGTTGTGGAAATGTGAATGTCTGATTCCCAGATCACCCAAACTGCCAGAAACCAGAGACCAAAAAGGCACAGCCTTTTGTTACATCAAATCACTTCAATGATGCATCACAGATTTTACAGAACCCATTTTTTTTTAATCAAGCCAGGTGAATTCACGAGACACAAGGCTTCATTAATGATCTGAAGTTGTTTAAAATAATTTCTTCACACTGGTTTTTAGCATAAGGAAATGCAGAGCCTTCTCCCTTCTTTGTTAATTAATGAAAAGTCGCTGGTTTATGTCACATTTGCCAGCAACCTCCCTCTTGCATCAGGCCCCTATCAGGATGTTTATCAGGAAGCATTTATTTAATAACATGGGGTTCTAAATTGGTTCCTTTAATGACAGTTTTTTACCCATGGTATGTGAGAGCTGGAACACAACATATGCAGATGTACTCTTGGTAATGTGTGACTGCAGAGCTGGGATTAAAAAAAAAAAAAAAAGAAACAAGGGTGTTCCTGATTTCCCAGGGATTTTATGTGGAAGAGGCTACAGGAAATATCTGTATTTACAGCTCATGGTGGCAACAGGCATGCCCTTGGGCTGAAATGAAGAGATGGACAGCTCTGCAAGCAACAAAATTAGGATTTATTTATTTATTTATTTATTTTTTTAATTGAAGAGGGGTAAAAGCAACACAAAGACTGAGAAGTTGCATTCCCATTCAAAAGAGGTGTCGCTGCATTTGCTGGGAAAACCAGGATTTTATCTTTCCTCACACAAGGCTTCTGGTTCTTCTGGTGTTCAAAGCTAAATTATTTCTCTCCTCAGAGCAGGACAGCAGCCAATTGGGACACACACAGCTTCACCACTTCCCTCTTACAGTTGTCCTCTGTTTCCCAACCAGCACAATCTCCCTGTCAGTGTGGGGGGGCTCCTTCTGAGGCAACACTGTCTTAGTTGTTGCTTGGACATTAAAATTGTTCTGTGTTTTGTGGCTGGTTTCTTAAAATCAGCGATCCCCAAACACTTTTGATGTGTGGCTTAGCAAAGTACTTGCCCTGTTTTGCCACTGAGGTCACCTGGGGCTTGGTGGGACACTGCGGGGGCCACTCTCTGAAGGAAACTGTCTTTGTTCATGCTACTCTGCCAAAAAAAAAAAAAAAAAAACAAAACCAAACCTTCCTCTGTTAAGAAACAAATAAAAAGTTTGGACCAAGTGGGAGGACTCTTTTTACCCATCTTTTATCACTTCATACACTCAAACATGCCATGTCCTTCTACATCCTCTCCTTTCACCTTTGTTTATCTTCAAAATAGGCCAAAGAACTCCTGTGGGATGGCGCATCCCCAAACTAACTCTTGGACAGTACCAGGGAGAGAAAAACTACTGTTCAAACAAGCAGTTCTACAAAGTCTTTGCTCTTTCCTGTAGTCCTGACATTCCTTTTGTCCCAGAGGCTCTGGCTCCCTCTCAGCTGATCCCACTGCAGGTGCTCCATCCCTTCCAATCTTCTGGGAATGCAGGGACTGTCTGCCTGCTGCTCTGAGCAATCCAGAACGTCTTACACGTCCCCTGCATTATTTATACTACCTACTTACAAGTTGATTTTTATGTATTTAAAGTTTCCATCTGTAGGTTCTGGCTCCCTTTCAAAATCTCCTCCTTTCCATCGTGTTCTAATGGATATCTGTTCTCTGGAAACATCTGTCCTTAATGGGCCCTGCTAGATGTAACAGTGACACCATTTTCCATCTTATTACATGCACACAGTTTTCTGTTTGTTTTTTAAATCCTCACAATGCTGCAGCTTCCTTTCATTGGAAACCAACATCAAGAAAAAATTAGTTTCAAGTCTTGATGAGTTTTTGCTTCCCAACACAAATGTCAATTCTGGGTTTGCATTGGAGACCTCAGTGTAGATAAATATTTTCCACTGCTTAATTTATTCAATTGTTAAAACCAAGTTAATGAAAACGTGTTGGCTCACATGACTAAGGGTCTCCAGTTCAGTCCATTCTTTTAATCTGCCTCTTTTATTCTTTCATCCAACTGTTTTACAAGAGTCAGAGGTCTCCATCAGATTATTTCTATAATTAAGATGCTTTAAAATGGCACTTTAGAATGGAGTTGGAGACTTCCAGCATCTGTACTGTGTGTATGGCTCCAAATATTTCAGATCCTAACGGATCTAACCTCAGTGTCCTGAACAAAAATCCATCCTGCTGCATCCAAGTGTCATCATCCAGTCCCCTGTGTGAAGGATTCATCCACGTGGGGATGTCCATGTGGCACAGGAAGGCCTCAGCAGGCTGTGGGGAAGTGAGAGCCATTTGGTCTCGTGCTCCCACTGCTAGGGCAGCCTTTAGCACATTATGACCTCTAGGAGATGAGCTGGAAAGGCTCCAAAATTATAGAATATGAGGGGAAAAGTGGAGGAGGTGAGGGGAGGGTATGACTGACACTGAATACATCCCATGAAAGCATCCCTAAGACCCTACCAGACCCAGCCAGTTATGGAGGAAGGGAAACATCCCAGAAATCAAGCAATCATTGAATCACAAAGGTCTTCCTGGGCTCCTGAGGCAACTTGTGGAGTCCCAGGGCAGAGGAATAATCAACAGTGGCATTGCTGGATAAGAGCAAATACAACTGACAGATCCCACAGGTTTTTTTTCTTCAAAGGTTGGGGACACCCACAAACTGGGGCCCCAGCTCTCACTCCTGGGAGCTGTTCCTGAGAGCTGCAGCTGGGCCTGCACTCACAAATCTCATCCCTTCCCTGCTTGAAAAACGTGGGTTTGTGTCCCAGCTGTGTTTGGAAAGCCCTTTGGGAATTGCACTGCTTAGCAGTTCTTTTCCCAGTTTCCAGTTTAAACATACTTAGGACACCCTTTAGCCCACCAGCCTTTCCAGCTGGATTACCAGCTTCTATTCCCTTGCTGATAGCTGAACCCTCAATGTGTCGTTAAAAATTGAACATTTCCATTTTGCTAGGAAAGGAATTGGATCCCAATCAGTTCTCTCCCAGGGAGGCACACCAGGCCATGCCTCATCCTTCTCTCCACTCTCTGAATTTAAATAGACCTTAATCTGATGATAACCTGCCCAATCACACACACAAGTGAACTTTGGACAGCTGGACAAACTTGTCTACTTACCAGACACAACCTGAACCCCCTTCCAGCAATGTGGGATTTTTTAGGAGCTTCATCACCAGTGGTTCCTTGCTCCTCCCATTTTAAGCCCCAGAAAAAGCTACAAACAGTCCCTTCACAGGGGAGTCCATCAAAACCCACAAACCAGAAATCCCTTCCTGACAGAAGCAGCCCCTAAGGAAGAGCAGAGGTATTCATCCCATGGGACAATCTCCCTAAACTTCCAACTGACCCCAAAGACTTGCAGCTCACTCGCTTCCTTTGATGATTTCTATTTTTCAGGCCCTGCTATGAAACTTCCAGAACTAAATCTAACACGGATCAGGTTTCCCAGAGAAGCTGCGGCTGTCCCTGGATCCTTAAAAGGGTTCCAGGCCAGGCTGAACAGGGTTTGGAGCAAACTGGGATAGTGGAAGGTGTCCCAGCCCGTGGCAGAGGGTTGGAATGGGATGGGCTTTCCAACCCAAACCATTCTGAGATGATTCCTTGAGGATGATTCTGGGAGAGGCATCTTTTGTATTTTACAGCTCTTGGCTGATGAGTGGCAATGCCCAGCTCAGCACTCACCACCCATGGGTGGAATTTTTGTCTTCTTCCCTTTGCATCCACCTCTGGAGGCTTTCACCTGCCATTGCCTTTCCCAGCAGTTAATTCTGCCTCAATCCTCCTGCAGTTTGCCACAGTCAGCACTCAGCTCTGGAAGCACTGGCAGCACACCCTGTGTCTTTTGCAGCTCATTTATCAGTTGAGTATCACAGGTTCGTGCAGATCCCTTGGAGACCGTGCTGCTGCCATCCTCTCACTCAGGAAACTGCTCAGTTACTCCAACCTTCTGTTTCCTATCCTTTGACCAGTTTTTTCACTGATTTGTAGAGCACTCCTTTCCTTTCTCATCCTTTTGGCTTTAATCCCAAATTCTCACAGGGTTGGACACAGAGCATAGCACACTCGTGATGATGTACTCCTGTTTCACTGCTGAGGACCCATTTTGGGGTTCATTTGCTCCTTTTAACTATCATCTTGGTATCAGTCTGGGGATGCTACTCTGCAGGTGGGGTTGTGCTGAGATTTCCCATTCCCAAGGCCAGGTTGGATGGGGCTTGGAGCAGTCTGGGAGAGTGAAAGGTGTCCCTGCCTGTGGTAGGGGCATGGAACTAGAAGAGCTCCCCTTGGGAGGGCTCTGCCTCCAGCTCTGTCCCAGAGGCTGAGCTGCTGTTCCCCATCCCTAAAGGAGGTTTCCTACCTCGAGGAACAGGACTGCTCACTTAGAGCCCGAGATCCACCCTGGCTTGCTTCCATCTTTTGGTTTGTTCGGGGACTTTTAGAGGGGAGGAGGCAGATGGGCTGGTGCCACGGAAATCAGTTCCAAGGCTGCTCCAATAACCCACTGCTTGCTAGTCTGGCACCTTCCTCCTACTCCCCAGGCTTCACACCTGCTTCACACCTGCACCGACTCGTACTTGATGGAGTCAGGTTCAGAACTTGATATTTTAGATCTAAAATTTTATTTATTCTGACTTTATAACATACCTAGGCTCTGTGCTATTTAGAGAAAATTGCAGCTCTTGGAGGAACAGGTGTCCTGGCAAGTTCTGGAGTTGTGAAAGCTTCAGCTACGTGCTACAACCAGACATTTCCCCTATAAAAAAGTTGAACTTCCATATGCTAAAACTCTTGTTTTGTTTACAGCAGCCCCCTGCTCTTAGCCCCTAACACAATGGCTTATGATTATTAAATTTTATGCTGCATTTGTTCTACTAATCCACAAAGTCAACAAAATTCTTTTTGTGTAATTCTTGTGTCATTCACAGCATTACAGGAGTTTCAAAACCTGCATCAAAGACCTTGTGCCAAGGTCACTAAAGAAGCAATAGGGAGGGCTCTTCATGAGACCTATCCCTCAGGAATGCTTCTGATTCCTCCCCTGCACCTGGAGCTCACCTCATCCTGTCCCAGTCCCCTTTTTTCCAAGCTCCTTATCTGCCTTAGCCAGCTCCTTATAATTCCTGTATTAATCTGTGCCATCTCCACTTTCAATAATAATTTCCTCTGGGAACTGCACTGAATAAATGCTGCCTATAAATCCAGAGAGCTTAAGCCTCCTGCATCTCTGTAGTGTGAGATATTCACTGGCCCAGCAAAAAGAACCAGCCTGGTACTCAGATAAAACCACCTGCTGAGCAGAATTTTCCCTTTTATCCTGCTTTTCACTCAGGACATTCTGGATTACTCTTTGTTCCAAACCTGACCTAAGAAATCATCTGATCTGCATGGGCTTTCCAGGATCTCCTTCTGCCCAGTATTCTCACATCAGAATGCTTTATATTCCCAGATGGAAATAAACATCAAAGGTTTTTGCTAGGGAGCAGAGAGAACAATCGAAAAAGTGATGGATTCGCTTTCTCCAAAGGAAGTCACTAACAAAGCCACGAGTTTTGTTATTCTTTAGTCATATAAATCACTCAGAATCAGCAACAAAAATCCCAACTGAAAGGAGAATGGGAACTGCAGGATGATTTTCCAGCATCTTCCCATGACAGCAACATTAAACTGATATGGATGAAGAAGGGGAATGGAAATCCTGCCCTGATAATTTCTTTCGCAAGGATTAGTTCCTGCCATTCCAGAACAATTGTTTCATATTGCTCAACAAGTTTTGAATCTTTATCTGAATTTTTCCTGGGAAAGAAATGACTTTTTTTTTTTCATTGTAGTTTATGTTGGCACCCAAGTTCAGTGCCCAGAAAAAAGAACTTGCCACATTTCCTCCTTCTACTCCTCCTCTCCTGCCATTCTGTGTTCAAAATCCCAGCCAGAATTCAAGCACAACTGGAAGGGAGACAATCCTGGTCATGAGATGTGCATTTCCAACAAAACCAAGCCTGTTTCCTTCTTGTGATTCCAATCAACAAATTCTCAGTGCCAGCATTCCAGAGAGACACGTTTTCCATCCTTTCCCCGCCACATTTTCAGAGTTAGTAATTTCAAAGACATGACTTTCATCAAGGAAGCATGGCTCTCATTGTATGTCTGTACAAACATCCTGAAACGTTCCTGAATTTAACACCAGCAAACCAAAAGTTAAAGAATACAAAGGGGAAAAAAAAAAAAAAAAGTCATTTTCAGGATATGCAGTGGACAAATTGACAAATGAAAACCATCCAGAAGTGAACTCAGCCTCAAGGAATAAAGGTTTTTACAAATTATTCAAGAGAGAATTTTGGGAATGATTGCCAGCAAAAGCATGCCCACATTAAAAGGGAATTATCACAGTACCTTAACTGCACTTCTCAGCCATAGCTGTGGAGATTATATGTTGATCACCTGGAAAATGGAAAATAGAAGATTAATGATATTGTTCATGTCTTAATTACTGATTAAGAAGAGCAACTAATCTCACACATTTCCCTTTATTTAAACAGTTTTCACTTCCCAAACAAACAGAGAAGAGCAGAACACACAGCTTTCAATATCTGCTGTTTTATTCCTGATAAAGGCAGCTTCAAATAAGAAAAATAACGAGAAAACAACGCCTGAGGTTTTCATTAATGTAGTTTACATATTTTCATGAAGGCTGTCAACTTGGAAACGGGGGAGAAATTCATAACAAGTTTTATCCTTCTAAAATGCCCACCCTAAAACACATCAGGCACTTATCTGTAATTTGTTTCGACTCAAATATATTCCCCACCCTTCCCCAAGATGAAATATTGAACAGGAAAATCTCTCACTGGCTCTTCCCAGCTCTTTTTTGCTGTGTGAGTTATCCCAGAGATGGAAAACACAACTGGGGGGTGCAGGGGTATTTTGGGGCTGCTTCCCCAGTGTTTATCCCACTGAGGCTGTGCCATGGAGGAATTGAGGAGGAATTTGGGCCTCCAGGCATGGACTGGGTTGGAGGTTTCACACTTCTCCCAGCACCAAAGGGAGACACAGGGCAGAGACCCCAGGGCTCCAAATGGGGAGGGAGAGACTCAGGATAGTGGGAGGCAGCCTGAAACTTGTTATTGGGTGGCTTGAAAATCAAACTGCTCAGGTGCTGGGCTCATTTCATCTTTAGCTTTTGGGAAAATCCAGCTCCTTATAAACACATCCAATTCTTTCCCAATATCCCATCCAGCCCTGCCCTCTGGCAGTGGGAAGCCATTCCCTGTGTCCTGTCCCTCCATCCCTTGTCCCCAGTCCCTCTCCAGCTCTCCTGGAGCCCCTTCAGGCCCTGGCAGGGGCTCTGAGCTCTCCCTGGAGCCTTCTCTTCTCCAGGCTGGTCAGCTTGCCATGCTCTCCAAAGAGAAACAGGGAATTTTAGGCACACATAGTTTGCTCTGCAATAACCCAGACTTCTGCCTTGTTCTGAGGTGGAATAAATCCACATGACATTGGGCAGTGAAATTTAAGAGAGAACTCCAACCTTTGAAGGCTGATGGAAATTTGGGGAAATACATGCATGTTGTGTTGACTTCCAACAAAGTATTCCATAAGGGGAAACAACATGGTATTTTCATAGCCCTCAGAATTTAACTGGGTAAAAATGGGTAAAGCTTCATTAACAAGGCACCAGATGTGTGTGGGAGTGCATCGCTCTCCCCAGGTCTGCTTGACCAAATCATTTATCTCATATATATATATGGAACAGCCACAGCTCAGGTTCTGTCATCACCTTCCAGGGAAACTCAGAATTGAAGACTCTGGCTCTATTTACAGCATTAAAATACAAACCAATTCCCATACCAACAGCCTATTTTTTTTTTTTTTCTGAAAAACAATCTCTGTTTATATATATATATTTATATATAAAGGAAGAAGTACAACCAGACAAAAATAAGGCATAGACAACACGCAGTTCATTGCAGCAGACATTTGTTTGTATATCTGAAGACATGCAACAGCTCTAATATATTTTAAAAAAGAAAAATAAATGTTTCCAGCATAGAAATATTTTTCTGAAACTTCCACCTGAAAGAATTCCTATTCCCTGCTTTAAACAGAGCTGGAGAAGAAAAGGTTCCAGAGAGACCTCCAAGTCCATTCCAGGGCTTAAAGGGGCCCCAGGAGAGCTGAAAAGAGACTGGGGACAAAGGATGGAGGGACAGGACACAGGGAATGGCTTCCCACTGCCAGAGGGCAGGGCTGGATGGGATATTGGGAATAAATCCTTCCCTGGGAGGGTGGGCAGGCCCTGGCACAGGGTGCCCAGAGCAGCTGTGGCTGCCCCTGGATCCCTGGCAGTGCCCAAGGTTGGACAGTGGGGCTTGGAGCAGCCTGGGACAGTGGGAGCTGCCCCTATCCATGGCAGGAGGTGGGATGGGAGGTCTTTAAGTTTCCTTCCAAAATTGAAAATGGGAGGGAAGCTGCTCTGGGCTGTGTGAAGCACAGGCCCGTTCTGCCAGTAGCATGGTCACCTCTGGATTCCAATCCCAGCAAAAGACTTCCTCATTCCACCCCCAAAATTCCACACTGCTAAGGCTGCAATTGCTTTGCCCAGAGAATTCCCAGTCCCTCAGGCATGGATGAGAGGGACTAAATGACTTCCACTGCCATGAGAACAGAGTTTCCTCCTTGCTTTACTCAGAGATTAATGCCCACTGTCAGCAGCTTTTATGATAAATGATCGTCATTGTGAATCGCGGTAATGAAGATGCATCATGCTGTGTGTTGTTCACACACTGCAGAACACTTCTCCTCTAATCAGCAAGGGCTTGGAGTTCTGGAGATTGTTTTTCAGAAAAAAAAAAAATAATAGGCTGTTGGTATGGGAATTGGTTTGTATTTTAATGCTGTAAATAGAGCCAGAGTCTTCAGTTCTGAGTTTCCCTGGAAGGTGATGACAGAAGCTGAGCTATGGCTGTTCCATCAGCCTGGGCTTTGGTGGGAGAGGAACAGGTGAAAGCAAGAGCTGCTGAACCCATTTCATCCACACTATCTATAATTTTGGGGTTCACTTTGGATTTTCCACTCACCCTGGGAAGGATCAGTCACCCCCTTAGTCTCTCACACCCCTGTTAGTGGGAGCAGAGCATTTGGTGCCCACTGGAGACCAAATCTGCTTTAGTTTCCTCATTCACATGCACAAAACCACCCGGAATTGACCCAAAATTCAAGAAACAAGAATAAGCACCAATGGCATTAGAATCATCGTGTGATATTGTAGTCACTATCTCCATATTCCAGGCTGAAATGAAAGAATAACTTAATTTCTACAATTGATGACTGCCTGAAAAAAACAATTCCCATCATTAAATCTGAAGCATTATTTTGGTGCATTCCAAAGAGTCTTATTTTTGAGTGCAGTCTCCTCCTTCTTAAGGACAATGGGGATGACTAAAGGGATGGAAAGGCTGGGAGGGCTGGAAGTGTTCAGCCTGCAGAAGAGAAGGCTCCAAGGAGAGCTCAGAGCCCCTCCCAGGGCCTGAAGGGGCTCCAGGAGAGCTGGAGAGGGACTGGGGACAAGGGATGGAGGGACAGGACACAGGGAATGGCTTCCCACTGCCAGAAGGCAGGGCTGGATGGGATATTGGGCTGGAATTGTTCCCTGGGAGGGTGGGCAGGCCCCGGCACAGGGTGCCCAGAGCAGCTGTGGCTGCCCCTGGATCCCTGGCCGTGTCCAAGGCCAGGCTGGACTTTGGGGCTTGGAGCAGCCTGGGACAGTGGAAGGTGTCCCTGCCCATGGGACAACTCGATTGGCTTTGATGTCCCTTCCAACCTCAGCCATTCCACAATTCTCCAATTAAAACAGTGGGGTTAGGAATTGGATTATGGGAGAAGGAAGAGGTGGTGATTAGGTTTAAAGTCAGAGCTGCAGGGTTTTGGTGGTTACACCTTTCCAAAGAGGCCCTTGAAGCTCCTCCCAGTCTGACCCTACCTGATCCCTCCTGACCTCCACAGGTACCATTAGTTGGGAATGTACAAAAAGATCGCCTTCGTTAATTTCTCGGCCCTGCCCTATTTGTTTCTATGTGAAGTTTACCTTCTCCCTAGCATGAGATTTTCACTCAGCCTCTTCTCCACCCAAAGAAGTAACTCATGTAAGCACTCAGAAATGTTAAAAACCAGCATGAAGACCAGTATTATCTCAGCTAAGGAAAGCAAATTCACATTTCTCATGAAGCAAGACTCCTAAATCTCTCCTGCAGCTTTGAAAATTACCTTCTTTATTTTAATTAAGCCAGTGTTACCTGTAACAACGCTTACAGTGTGTACATTTTCCTATATCACCCTCCAGCAAACTCCATCTCTGTACTTCTCCCAGTGGCTGATCTGGCATTTTGATGCAGAATTTTAGAAATTTTTATCCCTAACTCAAGAAATTAAATAATATTGATCAGGCCTTGAAATATTCACAGAATCTGCTTTCTGCAAAGACAAATCACTCCCCTTTTTTGCTGCTTGCAAGGCACATTCATGAACCAAAATTGGTTAGGGTGGGGGCAGAAGAATTCCTTTGCTTTCAACATTTTTTCTCCTCATCTGCAACAAAAAATAGGGTTTGATTTTGCCCGAAAAGTATGTTAAAAGTTTTCAGCAGAAAAAAATACAAATGCAACTATGTCCTCTAGAGCTACTACAACTCATCTGTTCCAGGTTTGAGTTACAAATCTACACTCATTTACTAGTAAAAAAAATGTACAGGTTTTGTTCCTAGAATCTCTTGGAAAACAAAATAGTCCAAAAAAGTCTCCATCAAATACTACAAATATGTAAAGAGTACTACCCTGGCATTTTTATTAAAAGTTTTCTTGTCAAATTGGAGCCATGAAAATCTGATTTACTGCCAACATTTTTTTTGGAAAATCAACCCAGTCATGTTTTTCTTGGCAATGGGAAGTAAGCTTGAGTCAAAGTAAGATTTGTTTTAGCATTATTTCATGTTTTCTGAATACATTTCATATATATTTATGTCTGCCTCTGTTTCTGCTGCATGGAAATGCTGCCCTCACCCAGCTGGTGGAACTTGCTTGGCTGCACACGGGAGCAGTGATTGAAATCTAAAATGAAAATCCAAGTTTTCTTTTCTGTGCTCTTTGCCACAGAAACTCACAACTGCATCTGAAGTGTATTTAAAGAAATTACTGCTTAAGATAAAATNTCCTATATCACCCTCCAGCAAACTCCATCTCTGTACTTCTCCCAGTGGCTGATCTGGCATTTTGATGCAGAATTTTAGAAATTTTTATCCCTAACTCA
The DNA here is from genome assembly GCA_013399915.1 of Illadopsis cleaveri. Lineage (NCBI taxonomy): Eukaryota > Metazoa > Chordata > Aves > Passeriformes > Timaliidae > Illadopsis > Illadopsis cleaveri. The sequence goes on along the minus strand of VXBB01011132.1, from coordinate 72,270 downwards.
AAAAATTAAAGAATATTGATCAGGCCTTGAAATATTCACAGAATCTGCTTTCTGCAAAGACAAATCACTCCCTTTTTTGCTGCTTGCAAGGCACATTCATGAACCAAAATTGGTTGGGGTGGGGGCAGAAGAATTCCTTTGCTTTCAACATTTTTTCTCCTCATCTGCAACAAAAAACAGGGTTTGATTTTGCCCCAAAAGTATGTTAAAAGTTTTCAGCAGAAAAAATACAAATGTAACTATGTCCTCTAGAGCTACTACAACTCATCTGTTCCAGGTTTGCGTTACAAATCTACACTCATTTGCTAGTAAAAAAAATGTACAGGTTTTGTTCCTAGAATCTCTTGGAAAACAAAATAGTCCAAAAAAGTCTCCATCAAATACTACAAATATGTAAAGAGTACTACCCTGGCATTTTTATTAAAAGTTTTCTTGTCAAATTGGAGCCATGAAAATCTGATTTACTGCCAACATTTTTTTTGGAAAATCAACCCAGTCATGTTTTTCTTGGCAATGGGAAGTAAGCTTGAGTCAAAGTAAGATTTGTTTTAGCATTATTTCATGTTTTCTGAATACATTTCATATATATTTATGTCTGCCTCTGTTTCTGCTGCATGGAAATGCTGCCCTCACCCAGCTGGTGGAACTTGCTTGGCTGCACACGGGAGCAGTGATTGAAATCTAAAATGAAAATCCAAGTTTTCTTTTCTGTGCTCTTTGCCACAGAAACTCACAACTGCATCTGAAGTGTATTTAAAGAAATTACTGCTTAAGATAAAATTAAACCTCCAAAGTAGTTTTAAAAAGACTTAGGCATCTTTTCCTAAGGGCAGGTTGCTCAAAATTCCACAGTGCCCTGGAAAATGTTTGGGTTTAGGGATTTCAAGCTGCTCAAGGTGGAATCTCAGAGTCCAGCGCGGCATTCTGATAAATCAGAGCAGAAAATGGAATTCAATAAAGCAATGAACTTTCCAGATTTTTGAAAACTTGACGTGTGGGAGGTTCATAACCCACCCAACAGATGACAGGGAATCTCAGCTGCAAGATGTCGAGAGTGACAGCCTGCCCAGGAGCTGAGAATTCTAAAAAGTGAGGATTTGAACCAATTTGCAGAACCGCAGAATGGTTTGGGCTGGAAGGGACCTTAAAGGCCATCCAGTCCCACCCCAACCTGGCCTTGGGCACTGCCAGGGATCCAGGGGCAGCCACAGCTGCTCTGGGCACCCTGTGCCAGGGCCTGCCCACCCTGCCAGGGAACAATTCCTGCCCAATATCCCATCCAGCCCTGCCCTCTGGCAGTGGGAAGGCATTCCCTGTGTCCTGTCCCTCCAGGCCCTTGTCCCCAGTCCCTCTCCAGGTCTCTGGGACTCCCTTTAGGCCCTGGGAGGGGCTCTGAGCTCTCCCTGGAGCCTTCTCTTCTCCAGATGAACACTCTCATCCCTGGAATGTGGTGTTCAGGTAGTACAGGGGCACTGCCTTGTCCCTCCCCATCCTATTCCTTTTGGAAGATGTCTTAAAGCACAAAAGAAGTGGGTTCTCCAACCAGGAGCACCCCAATGGTTTGGCATGAGGAGAAATGTAAAAAATACCTTTTCTCCAGCTAATTTGGGCTGCAATGGCTTTAGCTCTCTTAATCCTGACTTCTTTCTAAAAGCAGAAAACACGCTGCCAGCCCTTTGCTCTGAAATGCTCTTGCTCATCAGGAAGCTGGAGAGGAACTCAGGGAGAGGCAGAACTCATGGATCTGTCCTCAGCAGCTCCAGCCCCGCCAAGTGCCGAGCTGGCAGTGCCCATGCGTGTCCCTGCCCACGCCCAACTGCTCCTCACCCTGTTCTGGCCAGGCTCCCACTCCCCCAGCCCTGCTGGGAGCACCACAAAGTGCTCCAGAACCTGCTTCCATCACAGCCAAATGAGTGGAAAGGATGGATTCATTTGGCAAGAAACCCCATAAGCTCTGCAGCTGTGGGGTTTGGGGAGGTGAGGATGCAGGGACAGTGGTGAGGAGCTGCACATTATCCTTCTTGGCACAGACAGGAAGAAACTGGGAGCAGCCTTTCCACTCTGGGAAGATGGAATACCTACCCCTGCAATGTGCATTTTGCAGTTACAAACTGACAGTGAGAGGCAANTACCTACCCCTGCAATGTGCATTTCAAACCTCAGTCCTCAGGGGAATTTAGGTCTGCACCCAATGCAGGGTTCAATCAGATCCACATTCCTGCAGTTACAAATGACAGTGAGAGGCACCAAATGCAAAACCCACACAGGACAGGAAGGGATTCAGGATTTATCTGTGCAAACATGAAACTGCAGCTGCTTCTGGACCATAAACACAACATTGTGGTTTCAGCCATAACCCGGGCTCAACCTGAGCATGGATGTTCCCAGACACAATTCCTCACTTACACTCTGGATGTTCCCACAGCTCAGAAGGAGTTTTTAAATAGGACTGACATGAACTTGCACAATGTAATCACACCGTACTTTTAAACAAAGGGATGTTCTTCTATATTTTTCATACTCATCCCTGTCCTCCTGAAATCTCCTTCCTACTCTCCAGCTTAGTAAGGCTCAGGAATGTCTGAACAGCATATTGAGGTGTAAAGACTCCCACAGTCTTTCATCCCCCAGTCTGTGTAATATTTTCTGTGTAATATTTATGTAAGCCCCTTTTAGGTTGGGTTTGGCTTCGTTAATATTTTTCCTATTTACATGGAACTATTCAAGGAAATCTTCAGCAATGTATAGATTTGTGTCTCCAGACACCAGCATTCCCAGCTATTTTTCCTCCATCAGCCCTCTATCCACTGATAAAACTAAAGGCAAAACTAAAGACAAACTCAGAAACGCATGGCCTTTAATGCTCAAGAGAGCACCCGCATGTGCAAGAACTTTGGCACCTGAAACAAGGGGGTACCTACAAGGCCATTCCTGTAAAGGATCATGCACAAGAAATGACTTTATGTGTATGAATTCCTACAAATTCTTCCAGAGCTATACTTTAAACTACCTACAGGCCTGTCACTGGTGATGTCACCAGAGTTCAGTATTAGTGGGCCCCGGATTGTTTAAATTTTTCATCAATGGTTGTGTGGAGGAACAATCTCAGAAACTAGTATAGTAGAGGCCTGCTGAAGCAGCTCTGTGGGGAATGATGTGAGTGTCCTGANGGGCAGTGCCCAGCCCTGAGCACATTGTCCACACAGCCTGGGGGGGCTCCTCCCTGGGGCTCTTGCAGAGCTGTGTGCACACAATGCTGTGCCAGCTGCCTGCTGGTTCAGACATTGGGGCTTCAATTCATACCCACGCCAGGTCTATATTTGCATAATTTCAGCACATGCAGCATTATTCAACAGCATGATACAAGCATAATAATTTTAGTCTTTAAATTTGAATAACTTCCCGAGGAAAAACCACGGTCTATTTCTAGGGCTTCTCGTTGTGAGATAATAGAAAAAGTCAATTTTAATTTTTACTAAGTTCCAAAATTCCATTAAAACCGAGAGATATTTTGAGGAGTTTGTACATTGTGTCACACAGAATGAAGTCTCGACCTGAGTGGTATTTTACACCTCTGCAGTCTTGCTAGGGGTTCTCAGACACTGCTAAGATCTCTTTCAGCTTACTTGGTCTTAATTAGATTTGATCCCAAGTCTGGAAAATTTCAGGACTATTTCTGTGCCTCCTGCAGCCACAGGTCCCTGTAGGCCAGCACTTTGAGATTCCAGATTTTGTGTTTCTCTACTTAATTCACAACGACAAAGGGGACCTGTGGGATTTCCAGCCCTTGTGAACCAGCCAATCCAGCAAACCTTTTAAGTATGCAAAGAAATTTCAGCCTCTTCCTGACATTCTTGCAAATGAGATCTGAATTGGAGCTGTAGCATTAATACATAACACTCACATTAAAGCTTAGCAAAGCAGGAGTTGTTCAGATTCATATTCCAGTGAGACAAACAAGTGTCAGATGCAGAGGTGGTCTTGAAGGAGTCATTGAGGTTTAATTTTAGATTTTTCTCTGCATATCATAATTTGGGGTTCAAGGCATTTTCTTCAACATTATTAGAGAATATCCAGCTTAAAAAACTCCCATGTTTCTTATCAAAGGAGTCATTTGAATTGAAAAATCTTAAGGAAAGCTCTTCTTGCCCCATTTCCATTTTTGCAATTATTATATATATCTTTATTGGAGCAAACTCTTTAGGAAATGATTCACATAAGCAGTCTTTAGCTGATGAATTATCCCTGTCATTTAAAAACATTTACATGCTTTGTTTATGTTACTTTGTTCATTTTATTGTAATTTAGTATTAATTAACAGCCCTGTCTTTACAAGGTGTTTAATCAGTTACAACTCTTAATTACACCACAACATTGCTTAATAAAACAACACACTATTTGGGATTAAGTTAAATTGGTTAAATTAATCTGTTATCCACTTTTGTGGGTAATTTATTGCACGATAAAAGAAAGTCGTTAAATTATTTTCACGGCAAGTAACCTAAAAATAATTTTAGAGAGATTCTTTTTTACCTTAACTACAGAGACAAACTGTTCCTAATTTCAGGGTTTTCTACAGATCAGTGCAAGGCTCAGAACTGTCTCAAAAGTTGCAGTCACAGAAATTTGGTGCTGGAGCCAGCCTGGTTTGGGAAGCGATGCTGGAGCAGGGGATCAGCACTCTCAGCTCCAGGGGAACCTCCCCAGCCAAGGAGCTGCTCCTGAGAGCAGCCAAAATCTTCTGCCAGAGCGTGAGGTCCTGCTGAGGTCATGAGGAAGCTTTTCCTGTGGAAAGCTGTTCCTGTTGGAAGCTGCCAAACTGCGTACTGAACCCACCTAAGCTTTTCCAACAGAATCCCAGAATGGTTTGGGTGGGAAGGGACTTAAATCCCATCCCATTCCACCCCTGCCATGGGCAGGGACACCTCCCACTGTCCCAGGCTGCTCCAAGCCCCAAAGTCCAACCTGGCCTTGGGCACTGCCAGGGATCCAGGGGCAGCCACAGCTGCTCTGGGCACCCTGTGCCAGGGCCTGCCCACCCTCCCAGGGAACAATTCCTTCCCAGTACCCCATCTAAACTTGCTTCTTTCAGTTTAAAGCCATTCCCCCTTGTCCTGTCCCTCCATCCCTTGTCCCAAGCTCTCTGGGAGCCCCTTTAGGCCCTGGAAGGGGCTCCAGAGTCTCCCCATCTCCTCATGTTCTGAGGCAGTGAGCTCTGGGCACTGCCCATGACATGGGACAGAATCCATTGGCTCATTTGAAATTTGCTCCTGGATAATTTCATTGCAAATGTGCCAACTCTACTCCCTGTGTTAGGAGAAAGAATTCACAGAATTCCCATAAACCCTTTTTTCCCTGCTTTGGAGCTTCTGTCTGTCCACCAGTCCCAGGCCTTGGCTGCACCTCTCAGGCTGAACACCCCAAACCCACCCCATGACTCCTTGCACGATGCCACTCACCCAGTGACCCCTCCTGAGGCCTATTTCAGACCTGTTACTTATTCACAGCCATTTCTTCTCTGTTTGGCATTGCCAAGCACTCATGGTGACTAAGATAAATCTTAATTATTTCAGATCATTTCTTCCTGTGTCAACATCATTTAGAATCATAAGTCTGTCCTTGCTGAAATTACTCCAGACCTTTCTGAAGCTGTTCTGTCTGCGACTTTCCAGTTCTAATCTATGATCTTGCACCATTCAATGTAGAAAAATAAAAATTAAACATGACAATTATGGCTTAGTGTTTGTCACAAGCTCGGGACAGGCTTGGAAACATCTCCCTGTGTGGAAGCAGACATGGAAGACAGTGGGCTCACACTCAGCCATGGCTACATTTCTGGAGACTTATCCCACATGATAATTCTGATGTTCACTTCTGAATTTTTAAAAGAACAACTGAATTGGAAAAAAATACAAAACTTCTAAACCAGTGATTTATGCAATATAAATTCCCTTGTCAGTCTTCTGGGTAGGTCACAGGTAACAGGTCAGACTGTTCTGACCACTTCTGAAGATGCTTCAGGGTGAACTTCTTGAGTCTGGTGACTTGAATAACAATCATCTCTTAATTATTTTTCTAACTTTATCTATTCCTCCTTGGACTTCTGCATTATCTCCTGAAATTAGTGAAGAAACTCTGGTTGTATTTCCAATGCTACTCATGCTGAGTGGAATCATTTAATAAAATATTTATAAACTATACTATTCAGCAGTTCATCCTTTAGAAAAGCAGTGCCATGCATTTTACCCTTACCTGGGAGGAAAACTAAACTTCGAAACTGCCTTAAGATAATTATTTTACCAAACAGAGTGGGGAAACATTCACACTCCAAAGCCCCAAAGGTTGCTTCATCTGACTCTGATTGTTTAATGATAAATGGATGAGTGTGTGTGTTCTGGCAGACTGAGAGATGGTGCACAAGTGCCACAGTTTTTGGAGGAAAGAGGAACTGTTGAGCTCTAAAGGCTCTTAGAAGGATTTTGAGGTGCCTGAGCTGATAAGACTTCTCAGCAGCATCTTCCATATTTAAGAGGTGATAGGGTGATACCTTGGTGCTGATCCTCATTCCAGAATTTTCCCTCTCCCCCAGGTGTTTGCAGAGATAAAGTTTTATGCCTGAACGGAAGCACCTCTGTACAATTTGTCCCTTTACTCGCTATGTGCTTGTGCAGTTCCCAGGGCTTTACTGCAGCGATGCCTTAAGAGAATCAACACACAAATTCTTGAAAGCAAAAGCCTTTTCAGAGCCTTTTCTAGTTGTTGATCACCCACCAAAACCAAGGCTGAGACTGGCTTTAGCTGGAGGCCTCTAAGCTGCAACCTCTCACATCTCCAATTTCAGTGAGTTTTATACTTAAGGCTTTACAGAGATGACTTTTTTTTTCCCAGGACTCTTCCTCCTCTTAAACCTACTGGTTTTGGGGTTTATAGTGTTTTCTGTAGAAAGAGAAATTACTGAAGTTTTGCTCCAAAAGCAATCAGCATTCTGGCTTGTAGCAGAAACGTACNTGGAGGTGGCACTCAGTGCTCTGGGCTGGGGACAAGGTGGGCATTGGGCACAGCTGGGACTCCATGGGCTGGGAGGGATTTTCCAGCTTAAATAATTCTGTGAGAGGGCAAGAAGGACACCAAGGCTACCAAAGGACACCAAGGCATGTAATTATATCAAATTGGCACCACAGTGCACTGGGGTTCTCCGGGAGGAAAGAAAGTCTAAGCTTCACGTGTGCTTTTTTTGTGCAAATCTCCATCCATGGCCTTAAAAACAACCTTTAATTTCCTCCTGGTCTCCCATATGCCAGGGGTAAAATGCCTCTGCTGGGGAACAGGAAGGTGTCACCTAGAGTGCCTTGTGGCTGCTGATGGAGAGGAAGGAACACAGCTGGGCTCTGGGCTGGGTTCCTCTGCCTCTGAAGCACGGGAGGAGGAGGAGGAATGCCAAAGGCTGTAGAACAGCAAAGGCAGCAGAATGGAATCTGAGAGACCTCCCTGGTGACACTCAGCGGTGTGGAAAAAAGGTCCCCACATAACCCAGGCAAACACACCCAAGTGAGAGAAACAAATGAGAGAAACTCTTCAAATAAAGCTCCACCAAGCAGCTTCATGTGCTCTGGGGAAACACACATGTGGATTTGGGAGCTCAGCTGTGACCTCACAGACATCTTCAAGCACAGACCCACCATTACAAACCCTTTAATTGCTCATTCTCAAGGTTCACTGCCCACAGGCTGGTGTCATATTTCAACTAATGATTAAATAGTGAGGCTGCTGCAAGCACATCTTACCTCTCCCTGGGAACTTTATTTCTACAGCAGGTAATGCCCAGCCAAGACTCAGCACTGCTGTCCTCTCATCCATATTCACTGTACAGAGCAATGTTAGAACACCTCCAGCTCCCTGGCAGTGTCCAAGGCCAGGATGGATGAGGCTTAGAGCAACCTGGTCTAGAAGCAGATGTTCCTGTCCATGGAATGGGATGAGCTTTAAGGTCCCTCACAACCCAAACCTGTTTGGGATCCTATAATTCTATGCTTGCATCATTGTCCTCACTTGGTAGTTGTGAAATGTTTCAGTGCTTTCCTTGTGGTTTTATAACATTTAAAGGTTACAAAAAGTACAGCCTGGGCTTTGAGATATTTTTTTTTCTTCTGTTTCTCTTCTAATATTTCATTTATATTCTGCAGTTACAAAGGTTGGATTTGATGAGCCCCCCAGGACTCTCTGTGCTGTGCCCAAATCCCACAGCTCTGTGAACTGGGTGCAAAGTGCTTCCACACCTCTCTCAGCATGGCCTCAAAAGTCCTAAACAAAGATTCCAGGGAGGTAGCAGTGCTTTAAAGGCTGGGATAGGAGAAGAGAAGCAAGGAAATCCAAGAAGGGAGTGAGGAGAAATACATGCCATATGCAGAGCACAGCAGAGGCTGAGGAGGAAGGCACCACACAGTAGGTGGTTTCCAAAGAATAACCTGACACTACCCTCACATGTGGCCACCCAGTGCTGGATCACTCATCTCCATCGTGGCAATCATTTAGGAACATTTTAGGACCTGCCATCATCATCATCAACAGCTATCTAAATTTGGGATGTACAGCAGCACTCTCATAGAATTGTACCTCTCCTGTCCCTTTTCTGGTACAAAATTAGTCTTTTTTTTNACCCATTTTATTCCTGTATTAAATGGTCAAAATTTTTTTTTTTTTTTTTTTTTTGCTGTGACAATTCACTGGTGAAGGCAAATCTTAAAAATGAGCTTGCAACTGTTTCGAGCTTCAAAGATCTGTCTCTGAAAAGTCTGATGATGGTTCTGCATTTCATCACGTCACGGCTGCATATCACCGGAAAAAATAAAAGTCACAGCTCGAGGAAGATAACAGGGTAATGTCTGGAAGGGCTCCTGGCTGTCAGGAGGAGCCCTCACAGCTGAAAGGCAAGAGAAAAATCTTTCCCTAATCTTTCCTTTCTGAAATTGCATCGTTGTGCTGAAGTACTCAGAGCTATCACAGGAGCACAGCCACCCACACACCCCTATGCACACGGCAGGAGGCTCTGGCAAGGCACAGAAAGCAGGGCTTCATTTCAAGGAGAAATCCCAGAAAAGCAGATCCAAACAGCCCTGAGGCATCCTTACACCAAAGAAAAAGGGGGAAGAGTCTGGGAAATGCCCCTGTGAGCGTGGAAATGGCTCTGCCAGCTCCAAAGTCATCGCTGCTGCCACAGCCCCTGGCCTGGAGCTTCCTTCCCTGGCTGATGGAAGGGATCTGATGGGAAACCCTGTCCCAGCCTCATGTCCAGCAGTGCCAGGCTGCAGTGAATGGCAGCTTTCATGGAGCTGCAGCCCCAGGCAAGGGCTCTCTCAGGGAGCCCCAGGGGAAAGGCTAAAGACTGAACCCCTCACAGACATTTCTGCTCTGGTCACCTGACGACAGTAGCTAAAAGGCAGTTCAGACCAGCAACCTCTTTTGCAACTTCTAAGTGGAATTCACTTGTATTTTCCCTCTTCTCCCCATTTCCAGCAGGTCAGCAGATCCTTGTGCCTGCAAAATATCCATTGGAGCTGCCACCTGGCTAAAAATAGAACAATTCCGCTGCTGGCAAAAAATAAAATAAGAATTAAAAACCCCCTCATACTCCTCAAAGACCCAACCACATTCAAAGGGGGCTTTTATTTATCCATTTGGGTTTAAACACAGCTGCTAAAGAAGGTGACATCTCAGAGGTTTCCGCCCGGGACAGAGCTCCTGGCAGCATCAGAGGAGCCCCAACATCCAACACGCAGTGTGTAGATAAAGAGGGAATTGATCTTGTTCTATTAACTTTGAAAGTGCCTCTGTAGCACCCGGAGAGCCTTTCAGGCAGATTTTTGCAGGCTGTCCTGGCTTTGCTTTGATTGCTGTTGTAGCTGGGATGTACAGCTTTAGTGTGAGGGGATTATCTGTTATCCCACCCTTCGGGAGCACCTCCTGCTGAGACAAAGTCTTTTCTCCGCTTAATCTCTTAAATTTCAGATAACTAACAAAAGTACAGCACATCCAGCATCACATTTCTTTCTCCTAATGTCCCTCAGGCCCTTAGAGAGGCTAAACAATCCCTAAATGGTATTTAACATCACCAGATCTGGTTCTTAATTCACTGATAAACTGAAATCTGATGGCATTTTTGGGTTCCAAATCACGATTGCTTCATGTCACACTGCTCATTAATGCTTCTTCTACTGTATTCCATGGGAAGGAACAGAGCTGGGAGGATTTAAATCTTAGCCCTGAAAATAAAACAAAGAATCATCCAGCGCTCCAGGATCAATTGATTCTGGTGTTGTCCACGAGGAATACCCTTGGCATCAACAGAACCATTTAATCCCTCGCTGTCATGTGGACCATTCTCTCCTGGCTCAGACAAATCTCCACCACTTTATCCCAGGAGAGTGAATATCCTGCCAGTGAAAGGCCAGGAGTCTGTGTTTGAACAGGGATCACACAAAGCAGAGCTCTTTAGGAAAGGAGGGTTTATGTGGGGCTCCGTGACCCCCCCTCAGGCCGGGGACACCTTCAAAGCCCAGGGCAAAAAGCAGAAGTCAGGACATTGCTCCTCCAGAGCTGCTGGCAACTTTGGGGCATTGATCTTCACAAAAGCATTAAATCCAGGGGGAGCAGGGAGGTTCAGGACACACCAGTGGGATATGGAGCTTAGGGACATGTTTCTGCAGCCAAATGCTGCCATCAAAGGTTTTAATATCATTTAAAGACAAGGAGAAGTGGAGACTTAAAGGTTGTAACATTGCATAAATAATTCGAGGGATGTTAAATAAGTCACTAAAAGTAAAAGCAACCCAAACTACTCTTCCATCAGTTCACTTGCCTGTGGATTCACATTTGCATGCCAAGAGGGAAAGATATTCACTATCCATGTTCCCTGACTAAAGAATGTGCTGCAATGCAGAAATGCAAATAGAGAATTGGAGAGGAAGAGCTAAACCTGTATTGTATAATGTCATATCTGTATGATTATCTTCATGTGAACATGCCCAACAGCCCCAGGAGAGGCTGGGGGAGCTGGGAAAGGGGCTGAGACTGGAGAAAAGGAGGCTCAGGGGGGACCTTGTGGCTCTGCACAACTCCCTGACAGGAGGGGACAGCCAGGGGGGGTCGGGGTCTGCTGCCAGGGCACAGGGACAGGCCAAGGGGAAAGGGCCTCAAGCTGTGCCAGAGGAGGCTCAGCTTGGACAGCAGCAGGAATTTCTCCATGGAAGGGGTGCTCAGGCCTTGGCAGGGGCTGCCCAGGGAGGTTTGCAGTGCCCGTGGCTGGAGATGTTCCAAAACCATGTGGATGTGGCACTTGGGGACACGGTTTAGGGGTGATGCTGGGTTTATGTTTGGGGTTTATGACCTTAGACAACTTTTCCAACCTTAAGAGTTCTGTGATTCTACATATCAGCTGGCCAAGAAATACAGGATTCACTTGGTTAAACAAAAGCAAAGGCAGCCTCCCAGCACTCCTATCTATCCATAAAATGCACAAATCCAGCCATCCTAAAGGAACAAACACAGCAATTCCTACATGCACAGCAGGCAAAACTCCCACCCACAAAAACTCCTGGAAAGAAGGCAGGAAAAGATCAAGTGCCTCCATAAAAATCCTGTCCTGCTGCACAAAATCTTCTCCAGACACGTTCACCTCTCAATTTCCTTTTGCTGTCATTTCCAGGGGTTCAAGAGACCAGAGAACCGTCTCTTGCCAACCCAGATGAACCGAAAAGCGCTGGCGGTGCTGCTGACGGCTGAATGAGCATCTTGCCACGTCTGCAGAGAGTCTGAAGATCAGAGAGACAGCACAGTGTCACCCAGAGGACACCACAGAAAGGAGGAACCACTGCTGCAGTGTGCCTGGAGGTCCTGACAGCAGGAAGGGCTGCAGAGTGTGGAGCTCCTGCATCCCCACCAGGCAGCAGAGCCAGTTTTTTTTCTGCTCAGGTCTCCATCCCTGCCCTTCCCAGAGGTCCCCTGTGGNAACCTTTGTTCTTCACCTTCGAGAGTCCCCTCTTTCATCAACCACGACCTTGACAGTGAGAGTCCGGGTGCTGCAGAGCCAAGAGCCCACACTTTGATCCTATTGAAGCGTGTCCGAGCTGACCGGGCTGCCCAGCGAAAGTGCGGGCTGACCAGAGGGACACGCGAAGCAACACAGGGTGTGCTGTGCTCACCCCTGAACAGGCCAGGGGCAGAGAACCAAGCCTCAAACACCAAATCAGGAGGGGATCCACACAAACACAAAGCACCTGGGTCTGCTCACGCAGAATTTCAGACTAGTGAGGATGAGAAAAACCGGGGAAATTATCCGTTCATAATTGTAATATCCATTACAAGGCAGGGATTCTAATTACTGTGTTTTTCTGCTTCTCTGCTTGTGCTCTACAGAGCATATTGTGCAAAGGAAATGGGTTTGTTTCCAGGCAGGTGTTTTTTTTTTTGTCCCTTTTCCATTTGCCTGGCAAGCAGGGAAGCAACACAAAGCATTTGGCATCAGAGGTCTGGTGTGCACCTATCTCCATGACAGAGGGACAGATGGAGACATCCAGCCAGATCACAATGCTACTGCACCACTCCAGGGATACTTTTCCTGAGAATTCAGAATCCCAGAATGATTCCTAATACCTGGATGAATCTCAGGAATGTCACAATTTTGCTGGGTATCCAATCTGAGTGTTGAATTCCCAGATCTTCCCTTAGGAGAATGCTAAAAAATAATTTTTTTTTTCCCTGTTAATCAGGGGAAGAAACAACTTCTCCCATTCAGTCTGGTGGACACGATGCAATAAAGCAGTTTTGAAGTCCTTGCTGCTGCCAACAACATCCTCGAAACACAAAGGTGTTTGTAGAGGTGTTGCACTTCCTCCCTAGGAGGAGAAACCTGCTTCAGTCTATGGCATATGGCAAAAAAGGTCCACAAGCAGCCCTTATGTTTTCCCAGCCTTTTTTCCCATTCACTATAGAATTATAGGATCATTGAGGCTGGAAAATCCCTCCCAGCCCATGGAGTCCCAGCTGTGCCCGATGCCCACCTTGTCCCCAGCCCAGAGCACTGAGTGCCACCCCAGCCCTTCCTTGGACACCTCCAGCCATGGAGATTCCATTACAGGATTTGTGATTATCTACATTGTTAATATGCCTGAAACTTTCTAAATAACCATTTATTTTATAGTTAAGTCATAAAGGCAGGAAGCCATCCAGGAAAGGAAATGGCAAGTCCCAGCGGATAAAGGGATGAACAAAAGCAATTTTAACAAGAAAACTATATGAGAAAATTTGAAATTTTTCTTGAAATTCAAGAGTAAAGCCTGTGGAAGGTGGAATACTTGAGGAAAGGCTGGGAAAATTGAGATTCTTCAGCCTGGAGAGGAGAAGCTTCAGGGTGACCTATTAGTGACCTTTTGGTATGTGAAGGGCCGACAAGAAAAATGGAGAGAGACTCTTTACCAGGGCCTGGAGTGCCAGGACACAGGGAAGCCAGAGGGCAGGGCTGGATGGGATATTGGGCAGGAATTGTTCCCTGGCAGGGTGGGCAGGCCCTGGCACAGGGTGCCCAGAGCAGCTGTGGCTGCCCCTGGATCCCTGGCAGTGTCCAAGGCCAGGCTGGACTTTGGGGCTTGGAGCAGCCTGGGACAGTGGACGGTGTCCCCATGGCAGGGGTGGAATGGGGTGGGATTTAAGGTCCCTTCCAACTCAATCCAGTTTGGGATTCCCTGACAAACCAAGGCAGAATCAGCTCAGAGAAGGAATTCCAAGGCTGCAGTTTCCCCTTCTTGGCTCTGGCTGTATCTGGAGTCAGAAGTTGTTCAGAATTTTTTTTTTTTTTAATGTAGCAATTAGATGTTCAGCAAAGCATATTCCCATCCTAATTTGCTTCCTTTCATGCATCCCCCTTTAACTGATCCCATTTGTGTGCAGCAGGATTTCTCTGCCATCCATGAGAAGTGTAATTTCTTCTCATGCCACACTGGGGGAAATTGTTTTATGATCCAGCTGTTGGTATCATATTACCTTCCAATGAATCTTTTATTGCTGGGAAACATCATGCTATTACTATTTAAAAGTTAAATATTATCTGTAAAATAGATCTACAATTTTATAGCCACTATTTTACATCCAGCATATAATTCACAATTTTTTTTTCATATTTCTCCCCTGAAAACCAGACCTTCTGATCCCATCCCTCCCTCAGTTCCTCCACGAGCCTTGTGCAGACCTTTTCTCTCATACTGAACAAAACAAGCAGTGAAATCAAATGCAGAGAAAAATATTTCATCAGCTGAATCAGAAAAAAATCAGAGTCTTCCCAGAAAAAAGGGAACTAGATATTGGTAACGTGATTGTGGAATTTCCCATTGGTAAAGCCTCGGAACAGTCTCTGCAGGACAAAGGGCAGGAGAATATTAAAATTCACCCCTTTGCCAGCTCCACATCCTCCATCTGCCTCAGCCATAAGGCAAAAAAAAGAAGAAAACCCCAATATCCAGAAGCTCTGGTTCAACCCCACTGGAAATTGTTAAAAAATCCAGAATTTAAGTGGCCAGTCTTAATCTTATTTTTTGTCACTTTCTGACAGCATTGCCCAATGAACAACCCCACTGCTTTCAGCAGGCTGAAGGGTGATGATTTAAAGACTCTTGACTATAATGGAAAAAACATTGCTTTGATAAAGCCACAACAAGTAGAAAAGCAAAAAAAACAAAAACAAAAACAAAAACAAAACAAAACAAAACAAAACAAAAAAACCACAAAAAAACCCCTATTTTCCTCTCAAGTGTCTCTTTTCCCAAATCACAGGTGACTCTTAGCCTTTGCTCCTGGCAAGGAATAATTAATTTTAAAGCTACTAAGGTTTTGTAATAGCATTAATTTCTGTGGACATATGAGTGTCATAAGCATTTTAATTAAAAAAAACAAAATTATTTTAGAGTCTGGATGATTTTGGTGTTTCCATTCTCAAGACCACAGTTAAATATATTTATTTCCTTCAATAGGGGGCATCTTTTCTTGACAGTTTTGAAATGCTGTCTAAGATTTCAGTTTCACCCTGAGTCCCTGCAGCCTCTCAGCTGAATTATGTTATTTGCTATATCATAGAATTATGTGGTAATATTATTATTTTATATTATATGAAAAAAATATATTATTCTTGTCTCTGTTTGAAGCTGAATATTCAGAATATTTACTAAGCCAAAGCGGTCTCGACATAAAAGAACTTAAAATTCCTTCCACATCTCAACTAGAGCAAAATAACATTCCACGATTTTTTTTTTTCCCCTTTTAAGTCATCATGTAGTGAAATTGGAACCCGAGCAGACAGCGGGGATCTCACACCATTTGTTCTGCTCTGAATGAATGCATTATAGACAGGGAGTCATTCTGGCTGCCTCTCCTCACTAATTCTGAGGGAAAAATACTCATTTTATTTGTCAGGGGCACAGAATTCTCATTCCCCACGTGCCAGAGAAAGCAATCTTACAAAAAGCCTGTAACTGATGGAGAAGGAAGGCACACACTGGTTTGCAAATGCCCAAAAACCACCTGAGCTCTGCGTGGTTGCACAAATTCCACTGTAAATTCCAGTGTTCTCCCAAGACAACGATCTGATCCCCATTCCATCCATCCACAGGCTGCCAGAATGGGCCATTTGAAATCGCGGTAATTAAAAGTTTTAATTAAGCCCTGGGAAACACAAGCACGTTAAACGTGCTGATACTCCAAGCCGGAAGCAGAGATGGATTTATCCATGGAATGCCGCGAGGTGTGATGGCACATTATGATTATTAAAGCTCACAAATCAGTTACAACTCTAAAACCATTGCTGAGAATAATTACAGGCCTAAAACAAACAACTCAATTCATTCTGGTATCATGAGAGCTCTTCTATTAATCTATTTCATATCAAGAAGTTTTTTAGAGGAAGAGGCTGCACTAAGAAAATCACACTCAAAAAATCCAAACCCACTTTTTTTTTTTTTTAACACAACCCTCAAATGAGCAAAAAACTCTTAAATAAGACGTAGGCATTTTCTCCTCTGCATAATAATAATGTTCTGTAGAGAACACAAAATGGTGAAGAAACTTCAGAATCCCGACAACAAGGAGAAAAAACTAAATAAGTGATAGACCACTGATGCCATCAGAGTGCCAAGTGCTAGGGGCACAAATCCCAGTTGCCTACAGGGAATTGTGTGGGAATCACTGAAGAAAAATAGGGAGGCTCCAAAAAATGTGACTGTTACAAGTGTCTTTCCAAGGCAAAAATAATGTTATTCAACCGTTCTCTCTCAGCTTCTGCATTCCTTTGATTATGGGCACATTCAAGTATCCCAATCCAACATGCTCCCGTGAATTTTCCTTGTGTCTACTCCATGTCTGACCCTGTTCCACCCTTCTGAAGACCAATGAAAACAAAGCAAAATCCTGCTCTCCCAGAAGCCCTGGCATTGGCTGGACGGAGTTATTTTTCCTTCCAAGAGCTGGTGCAGTGCATATTATATGAGGGTGAGAATTCCATTGCTAAGGCAGTGATGCCGTGGTTGGTGCTGGGTCGTGCTTACCTCAAGTCAAGGACTCTCAGTTTTCCATGCTCTGCCATCCAAACACAGCAGGAAGGAATCAGGAAAACAACTCACCCTTACAAACTCTCCACGTTAATCCCTCCTGAGACCATTCCAACCTGTGGCATTCCAGCTTCTCCACGCACCCCACACCAAGGGCTTCTCTATTTATCTTGGTTCTCCAAATTCTCCAGGTTCCCTCTTCAAGACAGGCCTGTATTTCCTCAGTCTTTTCCTAAAACTACTTTGGAGCCTACCGAAGATTGTACAGAATTCAGGGTTTGCTTTTTAAACTCAGCACTCCCACCCCTCACCTCCTTGCCTTGGCAAGGTTTGAATTATTTGATTACACAGCATTGAACATTTTCCATATTGCATCCAATGATGAGCCAAATTGAAATGCAGAGTCTACAGCATCTGAATATTGTATTGTTCATCAAGTGGAGATGGAGAGCAAACCTCCCCTCACCAAAATCTTCACAGCGACAGAAAAACGAGTCTCTGTCAAATTACAACTGAAATTACATCGCTGCATAAACAGCAGGAGTAGTGAAATGGGAAAAAACTGCCATGCAAATGATCCCACTAGCAAGATGTGTTCTTTACAAAGGTCTAACAGAGAAATACTGTGAGTTTGGGAAAAACAAAACAAAACACCCCCCCCCCAAAAAAACCCAAAAACAACAACAACAACAAAACAACCAAAAAACAACCTCAAACTCTACTATAGCAGTGTGAGCCTGATGACACCTCCCAGCCTTGTACTATCCCAAATCAAGCCTGATTTTTAAAGCCTCAAGGGCTCAAAACAGTGGATTTGCTTCAGATTAAATTCATGAGAACATTTTCCAAGCAACATGTGGGAGGCAAGGAACACCAACTGATTATTAAATACCAGGATTTGGAGAATAGAACAGTTGGGTGCATAGCCTGTGGCATTCCAAGTCATTCCTCCATGGATTTAGCACAGTTTGTGTGGGAAGAAGCTTGACCCATCCATGAGGGTTAACGCTGCACTGTTTATTACAGTAATAATATGATTTGCACTGAACAACTCCTATATGGAGAAGAACAGAGCAGGTTTTAATTTCTGCTGAAAAGTGACCCACAGTTGGCAAACACATGATGGAACCCAGAAGCCTGCCAGGTGCTCCCATGCAGTGTTTTGCATCTCCTTTTTCACAATCCATGAGAATAACTCACCTACAAAAGTATCCATGACTAAAAAAAGGGTGTGAAAGAGGCCCTTTGTGTAAGGATGTGGCTCAGAATGAATTTCAGTGTTCGTTGTGGTGATCCATGTTTCGTGTGAGGAATGTCTGCACTAATGAGTCTATCCCACATGATCATGAAAAAGCACCTACTGTGAGGTGTGGGGAAAGGCAGAGAGCGCCCCAGGAGGTACCAGGAAAAGATGAGGAGAGAAATTCCATCATTTCTTTGGCCTCATCTACCCAGACCCACTGTACCTTCACTGGCAGAGGTGCACAGGTGGGCAAAGAACATGGTGGGTCTGACAAGGGATCCAGCTCCTGGCTGTAAATATCCCTGGACTAAACACCACTGCAGGGGAGGGGATATTTTCCNTCCCTTCCCTTCCCCAATGGCTATGCAGCAGGAATAAACCCACCAAGGTGGGAACGAAACAGGGAACCATTTAGAGCCAAATTTACAGGTCCCAGGGTAAAGATTCCAGAAACTGGGACCTAAAGGAGAAAACAAACAAGTTTTAAGTGCCCCACAGTCATTTGATGGATGCCAGACCCCAGCAGTGTCCCACCACCCTGGTGGCACCATTGACAGAATCCTTTGAAACCATTTTTTTTCCCCTCTGGAGCAGGGGAGCAGCTTTCACTGCTGAACAATAGGATGTACTTGGCTGCAGCACCCCGAGGTCACACATTAATTGTACCTCATCTCAACACCAACACTCTCAAATAAACCTTTGTGCCCAGGGCTGACCTCAATTTAATTCTCATCAGTGGCCTGCGAGTGGAAATAACTCGTGCCAGTACCCACCTATTCACAAGATCCCTGCGTTTCCTTTGGGAGATGTTTTCCCACACCCAACTTCCCCTGAAGGCAGAAGCTTTCACCAATCTGAACCAAGATAATGTACAAGAGCTGGGGTAAAAATAAGAAGATAAAAGGGGAAGACAGCAGGATCTATAAGTACAGTAGCTATAATCAGTGTATAAAGGTGGGAGCTCCCTCCTAGGGCATCAAAGAGAGCGATGTTTACGGACATTTGTTTTCCTAAAGGGAGACCATAAAGCACCACTTGAATGATTTCATATCTGCTCCAAAGATTGGTACAGGAGAACTTCAAAAGATAAGGATACATCATTCTGCAACTCAAACTGCTCTCCAAAGTCCCATTAATGTTGTTCATTCTCCCCTGCAGAAATGAACCCATAACTCACTCCCAGGGGTTGCAAGAAATGCCATAAAATTGTCGGTATCTCGCAGGGCAAACGTCTGCATGGGAAAGATAGTGTGGAATTATGGTGCATGTGAACCCTCAGCAACCTTCCTGCTGATACTTCATCACCTGCCACACAACTGTGCCTGTCCCAGATACAAAAATCATGCTTGGAATGGTTTGGGTTGGAAGGGATCTCAAAGCTCATCTCATCCCACCCCTGCCATGGGCAGGGACACCTCCCACTGTCCCAGGCTGCTCCAAGCCCCAAAGTCCAGCCTGCCCTTGGACACTTCCAGGGATCCAGGGGCAGCTCCAGCTGCTCTGGGCACCCTGTGCCAGGGCCTGCCCCCCCTGCCAGGGAACAATTCCTGCCCAATATTCAACCTAAATTTTCCCCTTGAGCTGCTGAACCTGAGGCAGATGGAGGTCAGGTGGGATCTCTGCAAAGGACAAACCTCCTCAGACAGGAGATGTCTTACAGCCAGCAAGAGCACTGAACATATTTAACTATTGCAACCTAAAATGTGTGAAGGAAGGGGTTTCCAAGCAGTTCATCTTTTCCACGGCCCATCTTTCAACAATTTCACATTTGGAGGTGTCTTTACAGCTTCATGTTTGTTCTCTGCTCACACTGCCAGAGTGTCACAAGCAGCTTACAAAAGCTTTCAGATCACCAAGGAACCACAAGGCTCCACTTTCTGTTTTCATTTATATATTTTTAAGTAAGATATTGAAAATCCCTTTAATTAGAACTAAAAGCATGCACTTGTGGGACCTCTCAATAGAAAACCACTGGTGAGTTCCCACAAGATGTTTCCATTGGATCTAGAAGTTTCTGAGAGCATTTTATAAATCAATAAAAGCACCCCAGTTTTAAAAGTGTGTTTATACATCCATGCTGCAAAACAAGATTCCGTGACTGTGAAAATTGCATCTCTTCTCACAGCACTTCATTTCCAGCAAATTAAATGTGGCACTACCAATAACCTCCATAATGAGGCAACTTGATGTGAAATAATTCCAGGTTTTCACAGCCTTCAGGAACAATTATGGTAAATGTACAATGATTTAAGTGACTGAGTTTGTTCAATTATATCTGCAGAACCTTTTCCCCACCTTCCAAGCCTTGAAATCTCCTGCAAGTGATCTTGGTCACAGGGGAAGTCTGGCTTGTGGTTGTGGTGAAAGCCTCAGCACGTGGCCTGCAGAGAGTGCTGGCTGCAGGGAGCCTTTATGGACTCTCTTTTGGGGAATTCTGGAGGAAAACTCCAGAGGGAGCAGATGGGAGGGGAACTGCAGGTCAAGACAATGCTGTCACACGATTTTTTTGTGTTTCTGGCTGTAAGAAAGAGCCACTGGACCCCCGTGTTATATCCTAAGTGCTTCCTCTGACATCTCTTGCCCTGCAGCAGCACATGGATTTACCTTAGGACTGGAAAAAGGAAAGTAGAAATTTCATTCCTCTCCTTGCTGTGGCATTGTACCTTCCTTTGTGCCCTCAGCAGGGGACTGAAGGAAGTTCTGCCCTGAGCACATTGCCCACACAGCCTGGGGGGGCTCCTCCCTGGGGCTGGTGCAGAGCTGTGTGCACACAATGCTGTGCCCTGTGCTCTGGGATGGCCCTGCTGGAGCAGGGAGGTGGCACCAGGTGCCCACGGAGCTCCTTCAGCCTCAGCCAGCCTGGGATTCTGAACATGGAGAACATATCATCTAATGTAAATATATCAGTGAATACTCTGGAAGTAGGATTAATCCTGTGAACTATCCGTCTTTAATGACAGAACATATTTTTCACTAGGGTAATTCTCACAAAATTATTATATTCCCTCCAAAATGAAGCTATATTTCTAGATTTTATTATTACAATGTACAAAACTGAAGGCTGAGACACAGGTGAATACCAATGATCTGGTGAGAGACAAGTCACAGCCAACACAATCTGGCAGAATCTTTCAAGCCCTCACATTTTATTTTACTGGGATTATATGGCATAGAACTTTTTATGGAATGGTCTAATAAAAGTGATACTACACTGTGTGAAAGCATTTAAATAAAAGGAGTACTTGATCCTTTCTTTTAAGGTCTGCCTAGCTGGGAGTTGTTCTCTGAAAGGCCTGCTGAAGACCCTGAAGTCACTGAGCCTCATCAATTTTCTTCTATTCTGTGGAAAAGCCTGAAGGTCTTTCCACTCTTTGTTGGTCGCTCCTCATTTAACAATCAGAGAATCACTAAAGAATTGAGGTTTGATGGGGCCTGGAGCACATCCTCACCTCTGAGGCAGTGGGAAAACACCAAAAGACAATGTTGCACCCTTGGCCCATCTGGTTTTGCTGCAGATGTGCACAGCCATCCCTTGGCCAGCCCAGAAGGTACAAATAGTGACCCTTCTGTATTTCTGTGTGTATTTCAACACCAGTGCCTGCAAAGCCAGGCAGTGTCTTTAAACTGAACATTTCAAGTGATTATCTCCCTTCTGCATGATCAGAGTTTAGTGGTGCCAGAATCTGACTGTTTGACTGCTGAATTCTGACATTTCCCACATAGCCATTACATTTCAAATACCCTGATTGCTATAAAATGTGCCTAAAATTATACTCTTCAGGAAAACTCACAGCAAACAGTCTCATCATGTGTGATTACCATGGTCAGTCTGTCATTCCTAGCTGGGTACGTGCTCACTGTGAGACCACAAGCAAATTCTGCCATGTCCCTTGGTAAAATAATTCCCGAATAGCTGGAATAAGAACCAAGAATCCATATTTAACTTTTTGTAGCACACAGCAACCTCTACAGAGCACAGGGAGACTGATCCTCTCCCAATGCTGAGTTCTCACCTACAGCAGTTTTGTTTGGCACTTTCAGATTTCTAGATTTTCCACAAGTGCCAGGTGAAACATGAGCTTTGTTTCAGTTCCACAGGCTCCTGTCTTTCCAAAATATTCCTTTTGACCAAGAAGGAATCCTGGAGACAGGAAGAGGCAAAGGACCTCCTGAGGCCCACCCTGCACACAACTACATTCAACTCTCTTCCCAATCTAATTCCCTTTGGAAGCCCAGAGCACCAAGGAGAGGCTCATTATTGTTTAATTACAGAATCCCAGGATCCCTGAGGCTGGAAAAACCCTCCCAGCCCATGGAGTCCCAGCTGTGCCCAATGCCCACCTTGTCCCCAGCCCAGAGCACTGAGTGCCACCTCCAGCCCTTCCTTGGACCCCTCCAGCCATGGGCACTGCAAACCTCCCTGCCAAGGCCTGAGCACCCTTTTTGTTGTGTTTACCTTATTTTCTTTTTTGCCAGAATCAGGATTGAATGTGCAAGACAGTTTTTCTTGTTTGGACTCAGATGTTTATTAGTTCTTATCTATATTGCAGTCTCACAAACCAGGAGTTCTACAGCACTTCTGGCTAACAAACTAAAAATGGAGCCCTGTCTATCTCTTTCTACAAGGCCTTTTAAGCACAAACTGTCCAATTAAGAGATGACACCTAAATTATTTTTACTTTTAACCCAATAACCAACTGCCCATGGCCTGCAATGCGGACTTTTCTACCCAGTTACAAAACACCACCCAGACCCATGAAGAAGGAGGTGAAAAAGAAGGACTGGCCTATGCCCCAAATCCTCCATCTTGCTCTATATATATATTACTATATTCTAAAACCTTAAACCCTAAGTTTTCCACCCTGTGATATCACACATTTCTATTCAAACTCCACACCCACAATCCCAGTGCTGTCACTCAATTTTGGAAGCTTTCTCCAAGGCCTCAGGTTAAATGCAGTGTTTGCTTGGGGGTCAGTGCCTGTTTTTAGCACAGAAAGCCTGAAATTCTCAGTGACCAGGGTTCCAACACCTTTCCATGATGACAGATGATATTCCCATGCCTTGACCTGCCCTGCTCCTTGTCAGCCCTGGCCCATGCAGTGCCTGGAGCCATCAACAGCTGGAAACCACAGCAGATACACACAGCTGGAGTTGAAAAGGGAAGGCAGGGACTCCAGAGCTCTCAGGTTTAGTGACAAAAGCCAAAAACCACATGGATTTTAATGCTCAGCTCAGAGCACACCTAAGTGTTCCAGCACTGAGGAACAGCTTCCTGCTGTCCCAGCTGAGAAGAGCAGGAAGTGAAAGAGCAGGGACATACTGAGCTTCTCTTGCAGCAACAGTTTCTGCCACCACCATCCATCTTCCCCTTCTGTCAGCCAAGCACTTGGAAAAGTATTCCCATGCTCCATTAGGCTGGCTGGACTCGGCCTGGAATGGACCTGCTAAGGCAAAGGAATCACAGGACTCTAAAAGGGACAATTTGTTGCAGAGCTGGAGAGCCACTGGTGTGAGAACCATCATCCCCCAGCTAATCAGCTGTGGCCACCTGCAGAATGGGCTCAGCCAGGAGTGAGCACAAGGAAAAAAGCAGTGCCATGAGATCCCTGCAGCTGTCAGGACATTTAGAGATGCAGCAGCCTGAGGCCCTTATGATGGTTAAACAGTGTGTGGTGACAGCCAGCACAGAACTGTGCGTGCAGGTGTGAAAGTGAACTCTTAAACTCTCCACAGAAGCCTTTGACTCATTATCTCTACATTTTCATGATGCTGGATTAAACACAATTGCCACATCCTGAACCCTCCTGTTAATTAATAGAGGTGAGGTGGAAACACAAATGAGGGAGCTGATCCTGGGTGCTTTTGTCAGGCTGGGGAACCCAGGGTCTAGGGCCTGGAAAGAAGGGAGCAATCTTCCTGGCTGCAGGAAAGATGCTGGCACTGCAGGGAGAGCCTGGAAATGGGGGCAGTCCATGCAGACAAATGTCATGGGGTGCCCAGGGCCCTTGGCTGGTGATGCTCAACCCTGGTGATGGAGGGTTGAACAACCAGGATCTCCTGTGCAGCCTTTCCAGCCAGCAGGGATCTGCCCTGAGGGGAGGGAAGACAGACAGAATAAAGATGCTGGGCTGAGGGTGGCTCACAGGGGTGAGTGTGTGAGGGAATCAGCTCAGGTAAAAGCTCTGATCTCCTGAGGTTCCTAAATAAACCCCAGGACCCAGATACCTCATGGGCTGTCCAAATGCAGATCCTCCTTCGCACTGCACACCTGACACAGCAGCACAAGCCTGACCACTCTCCCAGGTGCTGGAGAAGGGAAAAGCCACCATTTGACAGTGAAGAGGAGCCCCAGGCTTGGGCTGACCCCTGCTCCAGGGCTGGCTGCAGCAGCACAGCTCCCAGGGACACACAAAGGAGAAAGCAGCAGCCCAGAATCCCAGAATCCCAGAATCCCAGAATCCCAGAATCCCAGAATGGTTTGGGCTGGAAAAGACCTTAAAGCCCATCCAGTGCCACCCCCTGCCATGGGCAGGGACACCTTCCACTCTCCCAGATTGCTCCAAGCCCAATGTCCAACCTGGCCTTGGACACTTCCAAGGATCCAGGGGCAGCCACAGCTGCTCTGAAGTTTTCATAGATACATTCACATATTTTTGTTCAACTCATTAAAAAAGAGGGCACTTTTTGGGAAATGGATCAAAAATGGAAGTCATGGCTGTATTCAGTTCCATGTAAAGCTTTAAAACTAATTATTATTAGTATCTGGAGAAGGGGGCAAATAGGAATAAATTTCATAAAAAACTGAAGGCATGAAAAATATTTTTGCACACAAAAGACCAGTTATGATTTGTCATTGGTTTAGCTCTACAGAAACCCAAATGGAATTCTTTGAAAACATGTATTTTGCCCAGCAAACTTCCAAATGATGCAGTAAAGTGTAATAACATCCCTTAAATTGTAAATTTAACCCTTGCTTTGGAGTGCATTGTAATAAGAAATAACTGCCCTGTCAGGATAATGCTCATGCAGCTTCTAAAGAACCAATCAAAAAACCCAAATCCCACAATCAGCCCCCACCTCTCCTCCTAGAAGCGAAGATCAAAAAAATAAGAAACAATGGCAGTGCCCATTTTGACTTGATGGCAGCAACATCTGAGTTCAAGTGGCAGAAAGAATCAATAAACAAACTCCTCAGAGCGAGTCACAGCCACTTCAGCTTTATTACTTATTTAGAGACTATTCATCTTCAGCAGCCACTAGACCAACACTGTATCCCATTCCACTCCAAAGTAATTCTCACATCTGATCTGCTGGATGCAATGGGATTTAAAAAAGAAAAAAAAAAAAAAAAAAGAAGGCAAACGTAGAAGAGAATGATTTATAGAAAAATGAGTGTTTTTAAAATCTCCTTAGCTCTATTAGCTTCAAAAATAACATGTCTGGAAAAAAAATTCCAGACACAGGTAAGAAAAAAAACCCAAACATTTAGGGAAATGATTCATCTGTGTTCCCTGTCCAGAAACTTATTCAAACTTTGATCAAAATTGACATTTTCTGTATTTCTACATGAAATGAAGGCAGAATATGAGCCTGAGGTGATGTTCANCTCCTTCTCCCAGGGCTGCTCCAGCTGCTCATCCCCAGCCTGGTTTCCAGTGAATTCCCAGCTCTGCCAGTTCCCCAAGCCCAATGGGAAGGCCCAAGGGCAGGAATTCTCCCTGGTGAAAGGTGCTTTATGAGCATTTCTGTTGTCACTGCCTCTAGAAATCACTAATTCCACATTGGAAAATAATTCCCTGGGCCAGGGAGGAGCTGTGCCTGTCTTTGGCACCTCTGCTTCTGCAGTGAGACAAAGATTAGATGAGGCATGGTCTGAGCATCTCTTTTTTTCACAACATAAAGAACACGAGCCAAATTTCCATCCATCAGGTATAAACACAGCTTTAACTACCTGAAATGTATCACAGGTTGGAACAAGATCCTCATCATAAATTTAGTTATGTTTAAAAAATACCTTTAGGAGAGTGATAGAAAAGGAAGGGATGGGCAGGAGAATATCCACATGTCTGAGTTCTGGATTTCTAGCCAAGTTTGAAGCATTCAGCTGGATGAAAGGAAGTTTCTAAAGCTCTAAGAACTTTCCCCCAGCAGCCTCACACACTTCCATTCCAGGCAGGAATGTGCCATGCCCTCTAGATACCACATCTGCACACATTGCAAATATGTCAATTATTTGATCCCTTCAGGGAGACAAACGTATTTTTTTTTCTATGAAAAACCCCCATATAAACTGGTGCCATGGTGTTATTTTTAATAATAATAACAAAGTAACATGGGGCAATATTGCCAGCATGGCACCACCATCTCATTTTCAAATGTGAGAAGAGGTGAGATGAAAAACAAGGATAAATAAACAACCTAAAGCAATCCAAGTGGGACTCGGTGCTAAATCTGGGTGTTCATTTCAGGGAAGGAAAACAGATTGAATCCAATGCTGTCACAGCCTTAAAATACCTGCACTAGAATGCACCAAATTCCTCAAATATTTTCAGATTTGTAACTTTTATGTAGCCTTTTCAGAGCGCCCTAAACACATCAAATACATTAGCTTCAGATAAAACCTGCTCCTCAAATAACTTCTGCTATAAGGAAGGAACAAAGGTCAATCGCAGCTAAATTGGATCTTTCTAACAAAAATGAGAAAAACTCTCAGCCATGTAATGTGGAATTCAGGGTTGGGTTGGTTTCCCAATTAATTACGACTGCCAAGTCGTCCTCAAAGAAAGCAGAGCATAGCAAATGACACTAATATATAGATATTTATTAGGCACAGCCCAGCCAGGGACTCTTCCTGTTTTCTGTTTGACCATTCAACAAAGCTGCTACGAAAATCCCTGAAAATCCAGTGCTGGGTTTTGTTATTTCCATAAAAGTCCAAGTATTAAAAGGCTGTGTCTGCAACCACCCTTGGGCACCACTCTCTGCTCTCTGTGACAGGGACAGGACCCAGGGAATGGCTGGAGCTGTGTCAGGAGAGGTTTAGGTTGGAGATCAGGGAAAGGTTCTTCCCCCAGAGGGTGCTGGCACTGCCCAGGCTCCCCAGGGAATGGGCACAGCCCCGAGGCTGCCAGAGCTGCAGGAGGGCTTGGACAGCACTGCCAGGGATGCCCAGGTGGGATTGTTGGGGTGCCTGGGCAGGGACAGGGGCTGGACTGGATGATCCTTGTGTGTCCCTTCCATGGTTGTATGAAACTGTAAATCTTCGGCATGAAGCAAGGAAAAGTTATTATTTCGAGAATCTGTCAAAAGAAATGAGAGGCTTAATAAACATTCAGTGTGGCCCAAAGGAACGTGACTGAGTGATAATTGTTCTTGTACAGAAAATACCCTCTGAGAAAAAGCCTGGCCTACCCTTAACCAAGAGTTCACAGTGTAATTTATTCATGTTATCAGTTTGGAAAAATGCTCTCTTTATCAAAAACACTCTGATTTACAGACAACTCCCTCTGGTCTGGGACAGGGGAAAGCCAGGAATTGTACAGGCAGGACACCCATCCATCCAACACTCCCACGACCTTTCACTCAATCTCAATTAAGATAAAGCATCCTATTCCATGGTGTGATAGCTCACAGAAGTTTAATTTCTCACATGGAAGTCACTAAGTTGGACAGTCCCTCAGATTGGCAGGATCTGTCACTTGTCCCAGCATTCCCTGGAACTGCCCGTTATGGGCGAGGATTTTATTTAGAGGGTTCTACTTTTCTGCTAGAGAGAAGCTTTTCTTTTTAAACACTATAAAGCAGCACTTTTCTCCCATGCTACTACAACAACAGGAATTTTAAACAGGCCCAGTGGGGATTTCAGGTCTTAAAATCCTCCTTTACACTCCTTGCCACAGAACAAAAAAACAATTCTCATTTATTTGAAATCAAATATGTTATTATCCATCAAATGAGACACGGAGTTTTCAGACAGCACGCAGCAGGAGATTGCTCTTGGAAAAGATGTTGTTTTACCTTGCATAAAGCAGTCCACACCATCAACTCTGGGCAAGTGTCCGAGAAAGACAGAAAAGAAGACAAGAAAATTAAGGAGAGAAAATAAGATTGCCTGCCTTTCCTGCTACAAATTTCTCCTCCCTTCTGCACAGCAGCTCATTGTAACTAAGGCAGTGTCAGAATTATAGAACAGCATGGGCTGGGGGAGACCTTAAAGCTCACCCAGTGTCACCCCCAGCCATGGGCAGGGACACCTCCCACTGTCCC